>JARUPO010000010.1:600000-874441 GCA_039700045.1 Malbranchea zuffiana | reverse complement strand
GAGTTCAAGAAGTTCTTGAAGCACAAAGAAGTGCAGAATATAGCAACAACAAAGTTTCAGTCATTTAAACAATGAAGAATTGATCTTATCAGCATTCTTTCAGTTATCTCAAATGAAAATCAATGAATTATAACAGTTATTGACTATGCAATGAAGTAGTCTTTGACACAAGCAGTCTCAGAGGTCACAGATGAAATCATTGTGAGATTTATTCACAAGAAGATTTTTGTCAATTATGAAGCATCAAGAGAGATCTTGTTGAACAATGAGACTAATCTTCTGTTGATAACAGTTAAGCACTACATTCAGATCTTGAGCATCTGTCACTATACAACAACACTCTATCATTCACAAATTAATGACAAGATCAAAAACCTCAATGAACTACTGAGCTGAACACTCACAAAACTTCTCTTGAGTAAACTGATGAAACTATTAAATGAATTTCTCTATCAGACACTTTTCACTGTCAGAATATGATATCATGCTACAAACAAACAGAGTTCATTTTATCTGCTGTATGATGTTCATTCTCACATTTCTAGTGATGAGAACAACTTAATTTCAGACAACATCAAGTCTGAGAATTCAGAGATTCATTTACAAAAAATTGATCATGTCAAAGCTTTGATCAATGAGCTTCTCTTGAATCATGTAATACAGTTAAAGCATGTGAGAAACAAGCTGATTAGAGAATTCAGTATTTCAGTCAGTATGTAAATCTTAGTGTGAAATGAAGATCTTAAGAATTTCAACATCAAATGATTCAGACTCTATCAAGTGTTGAAGACTCATCTCTTGAGAATGTATGTGCTGAAGAAGTCTGAAGGCTCTCTGAAATCTGATCAATGAATTGAGATTGATCAAGACTAATGTAAATGACTCAGAAATGTTATGATCATTGTCAGTGTTCAATCAAGCTTTGAAAAGAAAAGAATTCAGCATGAAGAAGTCTATTGAAGTTCAACATATAGTGAATGCATATAAATCTGACATCACCTTCTATCAGAAGCTTTCAATGATTACTCATCAAAAATAAAAGATTCAGAAATGATCAGAAGAATGTTCTGCTCTGATAGTGAAAAAAAAGACAGTAGTTCATCAGAATATTGTGAAGTGACAAAGAAGAAATTGACACACAGTGATAACAACAGTACTATCTTCTGCTGAAAATAAAGAATTGTGCAGATCTAGTTCTCAAGAGAGACAGTTAAATGTTCAGAGATCTATAGTACAAGTGATTATTTCAGTTTAACAATCTGAATAAAAGTTGAATGCATCTCTTCTCAAGTGATAGAGCAACAGAAACACTTGAAGCTGCAGCATGAAGTCATAATATCATTCTGAATACATCACAAAATATTTAACATTCAGAAATTTAATAAAGAACAAGCAAGTCACATTGCTCAACACTAATATTACAGCATTAAACTTAATTAAACATGAAGAAAGAATCTTTTAGTGCTCTATTGAGTGAGAACAACAAACACAGAAATGTTCAAAAACATCAACTCAAGAAGTCTTTTTTATCTCAAAGAGTCACAAACAAACTAGCAAAGAAAAATTTGTGTGAAAAACCTCAAGAGACACATTGACAAAGAACTCAATTCAGAAAAGTGCAGACAAGAGCTTTAGACATAATCTGTTCAGATGTCATTCTTCTTCAGAATGTTCTTAAACTCAGTAAGATGCTTTTCTAGAGCAGAGTAAATGCTCTGAGCAGCAGCAAGAGCATTGAACACATTTTTCTCTGATACAAAATCAACTGTGTGAAGATAGAATTGAACACAATCAGATGAAGAAGCAGTGACAGAGCTCTTTTGAATCAGAACAAAGAACTTTTGATTGACAGAAAAAGAGAAGACATCACACTTGAGTTTTTCAGTAGAGATGAATATTTGAGAGATCTTGTCAGAGCAGACATCACAATGATCAGAGTTGTTCTCTCACACACAATTGACACAGATACTCTTCTCAACAGTCTTCTTAAATGATTCAATGACAGTGATGCATTTCTCAAATAATTCATACTCTGTGCAGCATTTCTCACATGTTATCTCTTCTCTTTCATAAATCTGAAGAATAACAGCCTCACTTTGCTCTTGAATTTAGATAGACTTCATTTGTGTTATAAACCTCGAACTCGTAGAGTAACCCTGGCTCGTTGAGCTCGGAGTCCGGTGTGTTGTGTATGGTTTATCACTCTCGGTGGCTGGGCCCGAGCCTGAAGGATAAGCTGGCGAGAGCCTGGCGGCGGATATAACAGAATAGGGAGCTCGGTTGGGTTGCAACAAAGATATATTCATAGGAATCCAAAAGAGTCGTGCTATGTATATAGTACGGTCTAAGAGAGCGATAATCACGAAGAACTGTAAGAGTCCTTCTACGGGTGAAACCCGTCCTTATATACATAATGCCCATCTTAGCGGTCATGGCCCTAGCTAAGATCCCTAAGATGCCCTGGTCTTAGCCGTCAGAGTCCTGGCTAAGACCGCTCAGATGCCCGTCTCATAGCCATCTTGGTCGGAGCTCAGATGGCTAAGATCGGCCCGGAATAACTATTCCCCGGAGCTATCCAATAGGATATCTCCCCGCGTGCTGTGCCGCACGTTCTGTGAGACCAAGCCTCTTTAGTCCGTAACATCATTCTCCCCTCCAAGCAAGGCGTCCCGACTTCTTTATAAGCACTTTCCCCCGCTGCTTCCTGTAGGTAGGCTCCTGCGTCCCTTCGTCTTTTGGTGATGCGCTAATCATGGCTTCCAAAGCTTCCATCAATCGTTCAGCCCGTCTCAATAAGCTGAAAGAGTTCGGTTCGGAGTGGTTTATTCCTTGCGCTCGTTGCGCTAGACTAGATCTCATTTGCGTTCGCATCGACGAGAATTCCAAGTGTCGCGGTTGCGTGAAAGCAAACAACGCCCGTTGTTGTGAGATGTCGACTCCTTCCGATCAGAATTGGGATCGGTTGATCAGCTCGTACGAGAAGATCAGTTCTGAAGAGGACCAGGTTCAAGAGGAGTTTCGTCGTTTATTGGCCAAGCAGGAGCGGTTGAAGAAGCAGAAGAAGCTTCTTCAAAAACGTGCTCGCGACTTCATGGCTAAGGATGTAAAGACCGTGGAGGATCTCGAAAGAATGGAAGAGGAGGATCGGTTAAAAGCCGAGGCTGAACAAAAGAAAGCCGTTGAGGCGAGTTCGACTTCGTCCGCAAATCCCCTCGTTTCGTTTCCTGGCGATTCTCGATCGCCTAATTTCGACCTCCTCGGTGACTCGTCGTTTTCGATGTCACCCTCGCAGCTCGAAGCTGCCGTTGCTGATATTCTCTCAGCGCCGTCCGAGCATTCCGAAAATGCTCAATAGGTTCCCAGGTGCTTTCCTCGGTAGGGTAACCTTTCCATTTGACCAAGTAGTGTGTTTTTCCGTCGATCTGACTTTGTCCTAGGATTTCTTCAATTTCGTATTCCCCTTGAGCGTTCTCTGTTTCCGTTGGATATAGCGTGGCGTTTTGGTGTGCTTTTTCCAATAATGAGACATGAAAAACTGGATGCATTTTCATTCCCTTTGGTAGCTCAAGTTCATAGTTGATATCTGATATCTTCCTTGAGATTCTGAATGGTCCCAGTTTCCTGTGATCGAGTTTTTCGTTTGGTCGTTTTGTTTTAATATTTCGTCGCAAAAGATAGACCTTCTGCCCCTCCCTCAGTTGGGGTGCGTCCTCGCGCCTTTTGTCGTAATATTGCCGCATACGTTGGTTCGTAAATTCAATATCCCATTGCAGGTGCTGCTGCAGTTGCTTGAGCTTTTTGGCCGTTATTTCACCCAAGTGGCTCCTATTTAGGGCCTCTAGCGGTGTTCGTTCAATCGTGGGTTCTCTGCCGTAGTTCGCGAAGAATGGTGTCATGCCTGTTGTGGCATTTTTTGAGCTATTGTAGGCGAACTGTGCCATCGGTAGCAGTTCCGCCCAGTCGTCCTGATTGTGACTGATATAGCTTCTTAGATATTGTTCGACCGTCTGGTTCAATCGTTCGGTCTGTCCATCTGTTTGTGGGTGGTAGGCCGTCGATGCTTTATGCTTGACCCCCAGCCGTTGCATAAGCGTTTGCCAATAATGTCCCATGAACTTGGTATCCCGGTCGGTAATCCATTCCTTTGGTAGGCCATGGTTGGCTATAACCGTGGCGTTAACCGTTTTTGCCAAATCTTCTGCTCCCATCTTTTCAAGATAAGGGATAAAGTATGCGTATTTCGTGAGCATATCCGTGATCGTTAGGATTGAGTCGTAGTGTATTCCTTTCGAGATCACCTTGGATGGTGGGAGTTTCACAATAAAGTCCATTGCGACCTGTTCCCATGCTCCCTTCAGTCGTGGTATTGGCTGAAGTTTCCCGTACTCCTTGTGTCTAGATGCCTTGCAGCGTTGGCAAGTCTCGCATCTTCGAACGTATTGTCGTACGTCCGTCCACATACCTGGCCAGTAGTAGTTTCGTTGAATTCGGTCTATTGTTTTTTCGATTCCGAAGTGTCCTGCTGCTGATCCGTCGTGGTTGTGCCTCATGACCTCCTTCCTGAGCGTCTTGGGCGTGTATACTCTTCCTCGGTATAGTATAAGTCCTTCGGCCTTGGTGACACCGTCTACTCCTTCTATTCCGGCCGTGTCTTCTTTCCTTGTTTCTTCCCGTAACCTCCCGGTCATGGAGGATTCCAGCGTGACTATCTGGATAGCGTTGATCTCTTTTCTGTTGAGGACCATATTTCCGTCCGCATCCATGTCGAAAAGGACTCGCTCCTCCATTTCCTTGTCCTTAACTAGGTCCGGTCTTCGGCTCAATGCGTCCGCCCACGCATTGTCTCTGCCTTTGCAGTGTTCGATCTTGATGTTGTATTGCGCCAACGTCTCGTACCATCTAGCTTGCCTTCCGCTAAGCTCCTTGGTAGTCAGGAACGTCCGCAGGTTGTGGTGGTCTGATAGTATTTTGACTTGATGTCTTGCTCCCTGGAGCTCAATCCTCCATTTCTTGAGCGCCTCAACTATCGCCAGTAGTTCTATATCGTGGATGTCGTATCGAGATTCAGGTCCAGTGAGTGACCGAGCATAGCACGCCACGAGCCTCAATTTTCCATCTGGCCCTGGTTGCTGAAGTCGTCCTCCTATGGCTCCTCCCGACCCATCTGTATCGACCACACTTGGTTTGTCCGGATCATGGTGTGCGCACATGTCTCCATTTCTGAATGCTTCCTTAAGTTCCTGGAATGACGCCTGTTGTCGTTCCTTCCATTCAAACGGTTTCTCTTTTTTCATGAGTTCCGTTAGGGGCTTTGCCTTTGCTGAGAATCGATTGATGTACTGTCGATAATAGTTGACTGTCCCGTGAAACATCTGGACTTCCTTGACGTTTGTTGGCGTTGGCCATTCAGTTATGGCCCGTACCTTCTCGGGGTCCATTCGTAGCCCTTCTCCTGAAATAAGGTGCCCTAGGAACAAGACTTCCTTTTTGAAGAATTCGCACTTCTTCAACTTCAAGAGTACGTCGTATTCTCGTAGTCTCCGCAGCACTGTTGCGACTTTTTCCCGGTGGTCCTCCCTGGATCCTTTGGTAAAGATCAGGATGTCATCCAGGTATACCACCACAAAGATGTACAAAAAGTCTCTCAAGGCCTCGTTGGCCCATGCTTGCTGGCATGCCGGTGCATTGGTCAGTCCAAATGGCGTAACCTTATATCGGTACATTCCTTTGTGCGTAACGAAGGCTGTTTTCCATTCGTCTCCTGCTTTGATCCGTATTCGATGGAACGCTTCCGTCTGATCCAGTGCCGTAAAGTACGTGCATCCCCTGAACATATCTTGTAGTTGTTCAATCAGGGGTAGCGGGTATCGGTCCGGTATCGTAATTCGGTTTATCGGCCTGTAATCAATACAAAATCGTTTCGTTCCATCTTTCTTCGTGGCAAATAGGGGTAAACATCCTCCTGGTGCCTTCGTTGGTTCGATATATCCTTTTTCTAACTCTTTTTCCACAAATTCATCAATCAGATCCAACTCTTCCTGAGTATACCGTCTCATCTTCATATATCTGGGCTCTTCGCCTTTAATGAAGTTAATCTCGTGGTCCCATGGTTTGTGTTCCGGTAACATCTGCGATGGTTCTCTTTCCTCAAAGAGTGTCCTGAATTCCGCGAATTCTTCGGGTAAACCTGGCAAGGGTTCTATCGCTTTGTTCCGTTTAGGTTGATCCCCGTCCTTGCCTGTGTTTTCGATCGATCGTTTGGGCCAATCTTTTTGGGGTATCTCCTTTAGTGCTCGAGTCTCTGGGGTCGGTGTGCTCGTAGCTAGATCTCTAGTCCTTCCTAGCGCTGCGATCTGCGCTGGACTCCTGGATCTCTGGTCGAGGGGACAATCGCATCTCCACCATTGTATTCCTCCCGCTCGCCAGTCAATGTCGGGGTTATGCAGCTCCAACCAAGGGTAACCCAAAAGCAGCTGTTCGTTCCCTAGGTTTGTCACTTCGAAGCTCATTTCCTCGTGGTGTCGTCCTATTTGTAACTTGGTTGTTACAGTGTCGTACCGTACTTCGCGTGCCATCTCTCCAAACTGCGTTGCCTGCAACGGTTTGTCTTTTTCTATCAGGGGTATGACGTTTGTTCTCGCGAATTTCTCATTCATGAAGTTTCCTTGGGCGCCAGAGTCGATCAAGGCAGTTGCGCATGCTCCATTGACTTCCACTGGTATCCATAAACTCCATCGTTTCGGCGTGGTGGACGCCTTCCGCCGGTTTGGCCACTCCACGGCCCTTAATTCTGGGTGGCCTGGTCTTTTCCCGCCGGTTCGCTTTTGGTCGTTGAAGGTTCGTGGGTTTCCTTCCCCCCACCAGCTCCTGAGTCCTTAGGGGCTGCGTTCGTTAAACCATGTCTGTGGGACTTCATAATCCTTATAGCTTCCTGACAAGCCTTCTGGATGCTCTCGGTGGCTCCTTCCAGCGCACCTATTTGTTCTATTAGCGCTTGCTCGATGATCTCGTGCATCGATTGTTCGACCAAGTCGCTGAAATCATCGTTTTCAAAGTCATCGATTTCATGTTCTTTCCGTAGGACCCGGATCTCTGGGTTTCCAACTTCTTCCCAGTCTTCCTCGCTACTAGTTTCGCAGGTCATGCATGATGGTATCATGCATCCGTATTCTCCGTGTTCATCCATAGATTCATCGTAACAGGTTCGTTCCATATATTCTTCTAGAGTCTCATAATAACTACAGACTCCTTGGCACGTGCATATGCCTTCCTGATGGTTGTTCGTCCAGATCTTGGCTTCGCGCCACTGATCATAGTAGGGGTTGTTGGTCCTTTCTGGCATCGGTCGCCAAGTGAAATCTAACTGGAGTCGCTCGTGCCTTATATGTCGTCCTAGCCACTGTTGGCCCTTTTGGTCATCGGCGACCAGCTTTCTAGCCCTTCGTTCGGCTTCTTCTTGGATGCATGCATGTTTCCAGCAGATCTCATGGTTCCTGATCTTAGGACATTCTCGTCCCAGGTTCCACTGACAGGGTAGCTTGCGGTAATAGTCTGTTCTTTGCTTCCATGAGTCGTTACATTCGCATTCGTCCGGGGGTCCATGTCCGCAGTCCCATGTGAGGTACTTGCTTACTGCGCGGACCTCTCCGTATTCGGTCATCCATTGGTATTTTTCCATGTTCGAGGCGTGGATCGCACATATCCATTCGTCGGCGTCTCTCCAGTGTTTTTCCTTGCATTCCCATGCCGGGGCCTCTCTATGCTGCTGGGCGTGCTCTTCGCACAAGCATGAGTGTCCAGTGGCCTCCGTGCATTTCCACCAGTCAATCTGTTTGTGTTCGGGGGTGTTCGGGTCCTTGAACAGTCGGAGTTGCTCATTCACCCAATCGTCCAGATTGCGTTCCTCCTCGGGAGTCAAAGTTAATTGCTCCACTTCCTCTGGTGTGAAATACTGTTCCTGGGGTGCCTCGGGTATTTCGTCCTCTGGCTGTCGCTGTAGGACTCGCATCTCCCTGCTCTGTCCTTCATTCTTCTTGTTTTCGCTGTTCCGAGGTTGTTTCTCTGCCCGACACTCCCGTTTCCAGTGTCCTTCTTTTCCGCAGTTATGGCACTTGCCCTTTTTCTGCTTCTTGCCCTTTTCTTGTCCTCTTTGGATCGTGTCAATGTCCATAGGGTCCCCATAATCAGGTTGTTTTCCTTTCCGTGAGGGAAGTGGTAGGGGCTTTCCTTTGTATTTCTTTTCCATGCGTCGTTCGTAGATCCGATTATCTTTCTTAATCGCATGTTCAATCATTCCGGCGTACGTAGTGGGTCGGTCTTCCATGTTCGAAATGGCATCTTTGACCTCCTCTTTTAGTCCTTGGTAGAAGCTATTCTTGAGCGCCTCGTCTCCGTAGTTGAGTAGACTCGCCGTTCGCTGATGCTCAACGGCGTATGCCGCTGCTGAGGTCTTTTGTTCTAAGCGTCGGAGCTTGTCGGCCGCTGTCGCTTCTTCGTCAATGTCGCCGAAGTTGATCCGTAGTTCTTTCTTGAACGAGCCCCAATCCCTCATAATGTCTTGTCTTCTCTTGTGGGGGCTGCCTTCTTCCGCGGCGCCTCCCTCAAACCAAGAGGTGAGAAACGGCTGTGCCCAGACCGCTGCTTCTCCTTGAAAGTTCGATATAGCCGCTAGGCACCTTTCCACGTTGTTCTTGGGGTTGTTGAACTTGAAAAAGATCTCCATCTGAGCCAGGAATGGCTTCAGTTTGTCGCGTCTTCCCGTGAAGGGTTCAATCTGGATTTTGATAGCCTTCGCCGCCTCTCCTGACACTCTGTTCTGCAGGGTAGCGATGGTTTCGTGGTTTTGCATGATTTTCCCTTCAAGTTCATTGATCTTGGCAACCAGCTCCTGGATGCTGTTGCCCACATTGGTTGCTGACCCCGGTGCCATATCGTTGGATACTTCGCTATACTGACTTTCTGTGTCGATAGTCGTTGTGTCGTCGATGTAGTGCCTTAATACTTCTGGCCTACTTTCAAGACTAAATGGGTCCGCCGTGTTTACCTGCTAACCGTTAGGTCCCAAAAGGGGTGTAGGATCACTGTACCTTTGTTTATAAGAGGGGCTGTCTTATTCTAGATAAGCACAGCTGTGGCAATGGTCCTTCAAGTCCACGGTCGTGAGTACTTGAGGTCCACGAAGGTATGAGCCTTCTTGTTGTTAACCCACAACTTTCCAAAAAGGGAACACTGATGTCCTTCAGTGATAGAGGGGTGATTATGATGTTATAAACCTCGAACTCGTAGAGTAACCCTGGCTCGTTGAGCTCGGAGTCCGGTGTGTTGTGTATGGTTTATCACTCTCGGTGGCTGGGCCCGAGCCTGAAGGATAAGCTGGCGAGAGCCTGGCGGCGGATATAACAGAATAGGGAGCTCGGTTGGGTTGCAACAAAGATATATTCATAGGAATCCAAAAGAGTCGTGCTATGTATATAGTACGGTCTAAGAGAGCGATAATCACGAAGAACTGTAAGAGTCCTTCTACGGGTGAAACCCGTCCTTATATACATAATGCCCATCTTAGCGGTCATGGCCCTAGCTAAGATCCCTAAGATGCCCTGGTCTTAGCCGTCAGAGTCCTGGCTAAGACCGCTCAGATGCCCGTCTCATAGCCATCTTGGTCGGAGCTCAGATGGCTAAGATCGGCCCGGAATAACTATTCCCCGGAGCTATCCAATAGGATATCTCCCCGCGTGCTGTGCCGCACGTTCTGTGAGACCAAGCCTCTTTAGTCCGTAACACAAGACATCTAGACACAAGAAGTACAGAAAACTTCAGCTGATATCACAGTTGAAAGAAGCATAAAAGCAAATCATCATAGACTTCATTGTGAAGTTATCACAGTTGAAAGCAATTTTCAAGAGAATACACTACAACTTCATTCTAACAATAACAGACATGCTCATGAAATATACATATTTTATCTCTTATTTTGAAGAGATGAAAGCAGACAATTTGGTGAAAATGATCAATATCACAGTTATAGCAAATCATGAATTATCAGAAGAATGAATAATCAACTGAGATATCAAGTTTATGAAACACTACTGACAGACACTCATGCAATGACTAGACATCAAACATAAAGCATCAACAGTCTATCATTCACAAATGAACAGATAAATCAAACAGTTGAACCAAACAGTTGAACAATATTTAAGAAGCTATGTTAATTACAGTCAGAATGACTGAACAGAACTGCTATCAATGACACAATTCATCTATAACAGCTCAAAGAATGTCACCACAGACATGACTTCATTTTTCATCAATTATGACAAAGAATCAACAATTGAACAGACACTGCTAGAGACTATCAACAAAAGTCATCTGGCAGAAATAACAGTCAAAAAACTCAGAAATCTGCAGTGAAACTTGCAATGAGACATTGAGTTCACAAATCAATGTATGCAGAAATATTATGATAAAAGATGTGAGAATGCACTCTCACTGAGAGAGGAGCAGAAAGTCTATCTTTCACAATGAAATATCAAGACAAAATGATCAAATGAGAAACTTGACCATAAGAAACTAGAATCATTCAAAATCTTGAGAAAGATATCAGATATCAAATATAAACTTGAGCTGTCTAACACAATGAAAATGTACTCAGTCTTTCATATCTCATTATTGAAAAAGACACATCAGAATGCCATGCAATACCAGACAGAAACAGAGAATGCTCAAGAAGAATATGAAATCAAGAAAATTCTAGAACAAAGTCAGATCAATGAAAAAACACACTACTTGATCAAATGAAAAAGTTACTCTACTGAGAAGAACATCTGAGAACCAAAGAAAAACCTCATAAATGCTCAGATGATGATGAAGAAATTTCACTGATGAAATTCATCACAGTCTCTATAAAAGAGTTGAACAACAACAAGAAAGCAGAGAGAGTATCAGACTTCAGAACTGAAGAATTGCAGACTAACAAAGTCTGACTGCACTCTTTTAACTTTGACTGCTTATTTCAGAGCTCAGAATGACAAGCAATTTCATTCATTAAATTACTCTAATATATATCAACATGACACTGCAAAGTGTGCATTTTTTCAGCAATCAAAAGAATGTTACAATTCACAATTTGCAGACACTGAGCAGCACACTTTTCATTCTCTTGAAGCTTATTTCATTCAACATTACTTGATGAGTAACTAAAACAAATGAAATCAGATTGAATACACTCAGAGCACTTTTGATGACAAGAAGAGTTCATGAAAAAGATGCAAGAAAGACTCTCAATGAAGTAAAGATCACAAAGAGAATCAGCTAAAACATCATAGTGAAGAATGCAGTCAGTCAGATGTTGACATTTTAGATGATGATTGCAGAAGAGTCATTGCTTCTGAATCTTGAAACAAGTCATGATGAGTGAAGAACTTACAAAAGATGAAATCTCACAACTCAGCAGAAATACAAGTCTGATATTTATAACAGCATCAAGAATGATGCTCAGTCAGTAAGGAAGAAAATGATGTTACAGATCTTTCAGACAAGACTGAATCTTGAAAAGATGATTGAGTTTGAAATTAGTTCAACAGTGAAGAACTATGACACAGCAAGTCACATGATCAATGATCTCAATTAAGATTTGACAGAACAGTTCATGTTGAGATCTGATCTGACAGTTCAGTTTGAAACTGACTGTTACAGTCTCTATTGAGATCATATTAAGAAACAAAATATGAAATCTCTTCATATCAGAGCATCATGTATATAAAAATGAATTCACTCATCAGAAGAACTCTTACAGTTCTTCATGATTATTGCTCTCTTAGATGATACTATATACATAGCACAACTCTTTTAAATTACTATGAATATATCTTTGTTGCAACTTAACTAGCTTTCTATTCTGTTTTATCTGCTGCCAGGCCCTTGCCTGCTTACCTTCAGGCTCAGGCTCAGCTTCTGAGAGTGATACCTTTACACAACCTCAATGACTCTGAGCTCTACAAGCTTAGGTTTACTCTACAAGTTCAAGGTTTATAACATCAGAGCACTAATATATATAAAGATATTTATTATTTTAGAACTCAAAGACTTACTCTTCAGAATCAACTTAATTATTTAATACAGACATATTTTTGAAATATTGAATAATGCTTTTTATGAAATATTGTTTAATTAGTTATTGAGAAGCTCTTTTATTATCTCTATTAATTAATATCTATTTGAAAGAACTTCTGTCAGCTATATTGAGAACAGGTATACTCTGGGCTTGAGTATATGATATAGTGAGATCACACTCTTTGTGCTGAGCAGCATTCAATAACTGTCAGCCAAACTACACCTTACCTCTTCTACCTCTCTGTGAGGCCTAGCAACTATCGAGACATTGTGGACCGTGACATGCATGCTGGGATGCCCACAATACTTAAAAGGGTGGACTCCATTCGTCCTGAGCATTGGGTTGTTTCCTCCATCGTCAACATCTGAGAGCCAGAAAATCTTCAGAATGGGAGGAGACGCAGGAAGCTTTCTCCGTGGCATCCGGCTTTGCAGATTTGGAGAGCCATAGAGCTGGGGATTTGTGATCTACCGAACAATCTATACTACTGAATCTGATGAAATCTGGGAAGTCGTCCTTGCCAAACTCCAGGCCTATATCTTCCGAGAAATTGACCAGCCATTATGGGCAGACCGGTTCTTACCCGCTCCATCATCGCCGCCAGATGCAGCAAGCATCACAGAAGTCCGTGACCATCTCGTGCACAAGATTATGAACAACAAGGTGGAATATGACAGCCTCTCAATTCCTGAAGTGCAGCAGAAGTTCAATGAATATCGCCTCTTGAATGTGTCTGGCTTCATCAACCTCAACTGGAATATATGCCTGTTGATCGATGAAGAAGTTCTTCACTCCATCCGCGATGCGCCCGAGCCAACAAGACAATCACCTGAAGATCTTAGATCAGACAACCCGAACCAACCATTCATCAAAGTCCTCGGGCCATCAGCATCTGGTGAACATCCTGCCTATGATGGCTGGTTGCGTGCAAGCCTGAACTTACTCTGGGCTTTGTACATCAATTGTCAGAGACTGGAGTTGGAGCTGTTCTTTCCTTACCATGATCCGGCCACGGGCGAGCGGGATATGTACGAGGGCCAGCAAGTAGGCCATAGAGCTCCGAGCAAACGCCCCAAGCCGAATATCCCCGTTTCCCTCTCCCCGATCAGAGGTACGGGAAATCGACAGGACAGCGCCCCTGGGTTGGAGTTGGGAGAGGCTGAGGACTCACTATGCGAAGGAGGGCGGAGAGGTCCCAGCCCATCTTGAGGAGCTGCAAAAGGGAATGGATGAGGACCAGGTGGAGATTCTGAAGAGGCCTGGAGTGCGGGACTATTTCAAGCAGCGGGGGAGAGACCCGGACTCACTGAGCCTTCTTTAATGACACAAGGTCTTTTAACACTGATCACTGTCTTGTTCAATTAGATTACTGCCCTAAGGCTGCACCATTAGATTCATAACATTAACTCAGTGGCTAACTGCACCAAAATAGAGCCAATTCACTCAGAACTGAAGTTTTAGCAGCTATGTTGCTGAGGTTTATTTCAACAAGAGCCTCCTGCTCCAAAACCACAGCTGTGAAATACAGGAAGTAGTCACAAGTTGTCTCTCGTTCAAGGGGGGGATGATGTTGAGAAACCAGGACTCAGACTAGCCCTTGGGACATGGTTTCTCCTATGATACTCAGACTTTCCCCCTCAGCCCAGGCAAGTTACTGAATTGAAGTGCTGAACTCGCAATGACTGGAGTGTTGTGGCAAAAAAAAAAAAAAAACACATTGAGGGACCTGGATTGAGCAATACTATCCTATCTCTATTTCAGCACTGTAGCAGTAGTTAACTGTACTCCATAGTGTCACAATACCCAACAAAGAACTGCATCTCCCATCATCATCATTAGATTTTTGGATACATAATCCAGCCTATCGGCCTGGAGAATTGGGTATCGAGATGTGGTTCAAAGTTTTGAGCTAGTCTACTATGTAACTTAAAAAGTTAGAATACCCCGAGAATACACTCGGTAGAAATGGCTGTTCTCCTGCTTGTCTCATCAGGTTCCTACAATACATACACTAGCTAGTGAGGTCCAGCAGCTTTGGCGAGTGCCTTACAGCTGGAAAGAAAGCCCCAGGCTCGGGCACAGTTGAACTCATAGGTAGCTTTTGCGTATGGTAGGCTATCCGTCCCACAACCGTCCTTCAACATGATGGTATCAAACCCTTGAGCATGGGCATCTTGCAGGGTAGCACCAACACACTGATCGGTATTGACACCCGAAAACAGTAGTGTGCGGATGCCTTCCTTCTTGAGATATTCACCAAAGGCAGACTTCTCGTTCCAGAGTCCAGAGTCCAGAGTTGCGATTTTTGTCGATCCAAACATCTGGGCGGGCGGCTTTCTTGCCCTCCTCGTACGCACCGGCCAAAGGCCCATGCAGGCCCGCATTCCACGATCCCTTCATCATCACCCGCCCGGCATTCACCCGGCTGCCATCCTCCAGCACAATTTCTCCAAGCTCCGTGCCCGGCAATTTGACGAGGTTCGGCCGTTCGCCGCACTTGAGGAAGTTTGTGGGGTCGTTCAAGTCACCCTGCTGGTCTCCCAGGCCGTAGTCGACCTTTGTGGTGTTGGGTTCGAACGCGAACACCCTAATTTCGGCCGGCCGTATGCTGGCCAGATCCGCCTCAGTGAGTTTCCAGTTGAGCCAAATGATCTGGAGGCCCAGCTTGCGCGCTGCGGGTATTGCGTATTGAAGGATGGCGTCTTGCGCTTCGTACATGGGAGGGGCAGATGGAGGATCGAGGGCTTTGTTCAATCCAATGTTCTGCGTATCGAGAATCACCAAGGCCGTCTTAACCGGGTCAAATTTGACGTTGACGAGTTCACAGTCGAGGTGGACGCCATTCTTCGACGAGTTCGCGCTTGGGTCTGCCAGGCGTGTTAGGTCCCATCCATCGGGAGACCAAATCCAGGTATTTTCCCTGT
This sequence comes from Malbranchea zuffiana, assembly GCA_039700045.1. NCBI lineage: Eukaryota > Fungi > Ascomycota > Eurotiomycetes > Onygenales > Malbrancheaceae > Malbranchea > Malbranchea zuffiana. Next base: position 859,405 of record JARUPO010000010.1, on the reverse strand, counting down.
TCCTACAAGAATTGCCTTGTGGGATTGATTTTCAACAGAACTGTCCGTCAGCTCCTTGGCCAATTCGGGCACCATTGTTCCTGGCGACAGTTCCTTTAAAAGGAGGTGGGAATGACGGGCAAGACAGGAGCAACAATAATAACAATTACAGTAAGAGGAAGCAATTTCTAAGCGCTATGCCAGACAGGACCTCATCGCAGGCGGGGTAACTATTCTCATGGCAACCAGCTGAAGCAAATGTTGCATGCATGCGTTGGCGAAGCGCCTCCCGACCCAGCCACGGCCTTGTGTGATGATGGCGCAAGGAAGCCGCTGTACTCCGTCCTCCGACGCCGTTGGCGAGGCTGTCTGTTGCCACAAGGTTGACTGCTCCGTAAGATCGCAGGGCTTTTCCAGGGCTGCTTTGGGCCTGGTGCAGGCAGGGATCGGTCTGGGCACCTGTGAGACTTTCGAGGCTTCCAGGTGCCCGCGTCTGAATTGGCCCAGTGCAGTTTGCTGCATGTCCCTAGACATGGAGCAACCACATGACGAGAGGATTGACCTCCATCTCCCCTGGAGGACGAGACTTCAAGTTGACATTTCCATCGTCTTCTCTGCATTCCTCCCAGAGCGTTCATCAAGCGCCGTATGTACCGCCTCGTCTTTTCTTAAAGAACAGCGCTATGAGACATCCAACCAGTTCGTATGTCAGCCAGCCGGTTACGTTTTAACCACTTCCCCCATTGGCGGTTGATATTAACAGATTGAGGCTAACAATTTGTTCTCTCCTGTGTAGTGTTGAAAGTTTCTCCCAGCAATGGGGTGTATCTGTTTTCACCCTCACCAGCTCCCTCGAGAAAAATGACATCCTCTTGATAAGTGTGCTCAAGTCTTTTGACGATGTCCAAGGGTTGTTCCTCAGGGCGCAGGGCGCTTCATTGTCAGTGACTGCGATGCAGGAGCTTGCTACCCTTGCTCGTTCTCTGGAGAAACTCAAAACCTTCATGGATTTTGTTTCCAAGGAAGCAAGCCCGAGGTTCGGTTCGTCGCCTTCAGGTAGCAAAACACAGCGCGAAGAGATTATGTTGTCTCCGCATACGGTCATGGTGACTGTGCATAATCGCAGTGAATCTTTGCTTGAGAAATAAGGCGTTACCTGCGGCCAATGTAAGGAGGATAGCCTTGAAAGGCAGAAGTAAGCCTTATACAATCGTAGCAAAGGAGTTAAAACAGAGCTCGCCATGCCAGTGCATACAGAGTTGGTTTATAAAATTTGAAATCACTGCCTAAGCAAGCTCTGTGATCTCAGTCAAATCCGCCCAGGAAAGGGATCAACCCGATCTCCTCCAGGTGTGCTTCAGAAGTACTCCAAGAAGCGAATCCGCCTCTGGTTGTCATGCATCTTGCTAAACTCCTCTACCTCTTTCTCTTTGACGACATGTACCACTTCAACAACTCATCACCAGTCCAAGCCGCCACAGCAGTATCTTTCTTCAAGCAATCCAATGCCCCTTGAAGTGAGACTGGCATGGGCACGTCCATGCCATGCTCTGCGCGCATTTCCTCAGTCATCAAGTGCGGGAAGAAAGTGCAATCCTTCCATCGTAACTCTGTCTTTTTTGCAAGTCCATCTAAACCGGCGTGTAAAACAGCTGCGGCGAACAAGTAGGGATTAGAAGTGCCATCCATCATGCGGAACTCCCAACGACAGTCACTGATCTTCCGCACCGGCATGTCACGGTTATCAGTGCCAAATCCAATCCAAGCACCCGCGGCATCATTGGAAGAGCGGACGTAGCCGTCGTAGTTTGCCATTCCGAATGCGCAGAGCGCGTTCATGTGATCAAGGACGCCGGCAAGAAAGTTGTCTGGCAATGCACCTTCGACCTTGTCGAGCGAAAGATGGAGATGTACGCCGTTTAACGGTCCGGACAGACATGGCTTGGGGGTCATGGTAGCCTTTAGGTCCCGACGCATGCATACCGTACGAATGGTTTCTTGTGCTAGAACCAACGAATCGATGGCGTCAAGGGCGGGCTCGGGAGCAAGAGCAATCTCTAGCTGATCCTCGATCTCCGCGTGGAAATGATGAATGCGAATGGAAGATCGCTCCAAAGCATTGAGAATCTCGTCGACGAGGTTCATCGTCGATGCCCGTAGCCCAGCCGTTCTCGAGTAGCCATTCAGCCTATCCATCGGGCGAATCCTGTTATTATCACTGCCGAAGAGCATGAACTCGATCTCAAAGCCAACCTTGACCTTTGCACCCCACTCGTGCTCGAGTCGTTTAAGCGCTTGGACTAGAAGCATGCGCGGACATTTGTCAAACCTCGTCTCTGCCTTCTGCTGGTCAACAAAGCTCATGACAGTGGCATGGTTTTTCAGGAAGCCGCAGGGGCGCAACGAGGGCCAATCTGGACGCAGGTCCCAGGTCTCATGGTGGTCGCCGAGAGGGAATATCTTGGGCGCGGTAGAGATAGGTATGAGCATGCTGTTCTGGGCGAGGTGGATGGTCTCATCGCCTTTGGCGATTCGGAGGCAGCGCTCGACGGGGACGAAGCGGGCACGTAACACGCCAGAGTAGTCGATCCACTGAACGCGAATGTACTTGATGTACCTGTTCGACTGCAGAAAGTGTTCGAGTTTCTCCTTGTCGAACAACATTGTTTGATGGGGCATCGAGTCTTGCGGAAGCTGAGAAATGTAGAGCAGGCAAAAGCAGAATGGATTGCTGGAAGAGTTGGTTAGATAATTATGTAGTTAGGACTGGTCACTCCAGGGTATTTATAGGCCGGGGTTTCCAGGGGGTTGCAGAGAGAGCAGATGTTAGTTAGGACAACAGCAAATCACAGTGTGTCTGTCACACTGCAAAATTGTGGTGCTTTGGTTTGCAGACACACATGACACAACGAAGCAAGCATAAGTTAGTTATGCTGTAGGATTGGCAAATCCTCCACACCTCTCTTCATCCCTGTTCAATTGATGGGTCTTCAGAATCACCAGCCATTTCATGCTCTTGTTTATGACCATGGAAGGCAAAAGAGCCTGCATGTATATAGAGGCATATCTGGAGAGTTTGTTTATTTCAGCAGTGCAGCCTCTGCTGGCTGCTGGCTTTATATATTGTGGGAAGCAGTAGGCTGCCAATGAGGCCCCTTCATTTGAAGCTTTGCTCTCGAGCAAGCAGAATCCAGATCATTGATCAGGAACATCGTACAGAGGAAGCTGGCAACTACATGTTTTAAGAATATCTTGTTAAAAGCCTCATTGTTTTGATGTTCCCTCTTCACCTTGGGGGATTCTTGAACCTTGCTAGGGTCTCCATTCCAGGTAGAGTAATTTGATCATGAAGCGCGGCCTGGAGGAAATGATACAAAGCGCTCCTGCAACGTGGATGGGAGATCACTCACTCCCGGCCCCGACAAGGAATGCTCTCGAACTTTTCCCGTTCTTCGCGGCCCCGATCCTGCACAAAATTCCGCGAGGGTGTACTCCGTACATACTCCGTACGGAGTCGGGCTAGATCCAACGCCATGGGATGAAAGGGATAGGTAGTACAGAGTATAGTGTAGCGGCGTTTTGTATCTATTATTTTGTGCGGCGCAAGTGCAAGCAGCCCGAGGCAGGCCGTTATCGCCACTGCCCTCGAAGAGAGGATTGACCTGCGCTGAAGGAAGCCAGATCCTCTTGTTTCCAATGTGTAAACTTGACTGAGTTGGTGATATTTTGAGTAGAAAGGCGACTGGTGGGGAGATAGGGTGATTGAGGCTGGCAAGGCAGATGGTGAGGATGTTCCCTATGAAGGGGTGAGGACAGAGCGGCGCCTCTCGGGTTCCATGATTCTGTGAAGGCGCTAACATTAGTTAGTAGCGTGGAAGAAACTTGGTTTCTGCGTATTAACACCATAGAACCTGAGCTCGCAGCTTATGATCACATGTGAGCCCGACTGGCAGCATTTTGTCCCACCCCGGCGACCATTCTCTCCAACTCCGATTGGGGCTACATTGACCCAAGCGGCTCTCCCGTGCGGAGGAGGCGTCGTGGGGTGCGGAGTTGATCCGATATAGAAACATGGGTTATTGGAAGTAGATCCACGGGATGGGTGACCAGAACACCAACATCAAAGTGTCAGCCCTTCCCAACTCTGCACATATTCATAACTTTTGGCAGCTTCAGCAACGATATTAGAATTATGGCAGCCGCTGTGCAAACTCCATCCCGTATGCCGCCCAATATTGTGGCCTCCACCACCAGTGCTACTGAACTCCCCCGCATCCGATCGAATGAGGGGGACTATGTGCAGTCCGCGGGCGTAGGCTGGCTAAAGCCGTCTCCTAGAGATACCCCGATAGACGAGCTGCGACGTCGCTTTCGAGCAGATGGCTACATCTGGCTCAAGAATTTGATCCCTCGTGAAGATGTTCTCGACATGCGGGAGTGCTATTTTGGATATTTCAACGACACCGCCATGTTGAAGCCCGGAACCTCATCTCGCGAAGGGATATTCAATGACGTAGAGGAGCCGCTCAAACATTGCGGCGTGGGCAGCGCCTCCTTCCCGACGGAGAAGAAGAGAACGGATCTCATTGTCAGCGCACACCTCGATGCCCAGTACCTCAAATTCCTCGAACACCCTGCTCTGCGTGGGTTTATCCGCGAGTTTATGGGCTGGGAAAAAGAAGTCATCTTCAAGCGAACGATGCTCCGCCATAACGTTCCCGGCGGGCTCAGCACAGGAATCCACTATGACAAGCTCTTCATGCGTGCTGGAGATGCTGAATTCTTAACCGCCTGGGTCCCGATCGGCGACTGTCCCGCCAACGGGGGAGGGCTGCTCTACCTTGAAAACTCTTCTCCGCTAGGAAAAGAAATTGAGGCAGACTTTTCCGAGCGCGCCAAAGATTTCACCCCCGAGCAGCGCATCTACGCGTATAATCAACACATGACATCCACAGGCTCGATAGCGCAGGACGCAGAACTCTTCGCCCAAGAAGTGGAGCAGGAAGGAAAATGGAAGAATGGTGGGAAGAGGCCCAGATGGCTGGTCGCCAACTATGAAGCTGGGGATGTAGTCTTCCACGACCCGTACGTGATCCACGGCACCGCGATGAATGAGGACGAGCAGGGACGCATCCGGCTGAGTACTGATTTGCGGTTTATCCCGGAGGGGGCGCCGGGGGACATGAGATGGATGCGCTCGCACTGGTACCCGGGCGATGGGCTGTAACTACCGTCTATAGTCGAGAGGCCAATCAACAGTTATTTATATATCAAGCCATGTTCCCCTTACCGGAGATCTCGTGGGACTGGGGCAACCAGTCTTCGACGATGTGCTTTGAAACTGGGTGCGCGCGGCAGACATCGTGACAAGGGATGACGGGACGCGAGTTTCTTCCTTGAGGGAAGTGTCTCTGACGATAACGCCAATGGCCAGGCCAGTAGGTACATGGCAAGCTGATTCGCAAGCTCCTCGCCAATATTCAACATCGGCGCGTATGGCACGACAACACTATGCACTATGCTAGCTGCATATGCAGTATCTCCCCTAGCAAAGCCAAAGGGCATCTGGGTTGGGTTGAGGAGCAAGAGGTCACTAGGTTACTGGGTTAACATTAAGGGCGAGATCGCCCTAAGATGAACTTCAACCAAATAAGACCACATCTTACGTACAGCTCAGATTTGTGTGTTGGAGGCTTTTCATGCTGGAATACCCCCGTCCTATTACCCTTGACCCCATGTCCACATAAATAAAATACACCATGAATGCTCAAATTGAAAGATATACTATGTGGGTGTCCACATAACAATCTTGCAAGATGATAATCTCTCGTTCTTGTTCCCCTTCCGACAGCTCTTCAGTCGTGAGACCCTCCAATCGCACCTGATCCTCGGGAATTTCAACAAAACTTACCAAAATCGGAGAATCATCGTTATTCTTCGCCACAGTTTGGCCGCAGAAGGTGTGCTGGCGCGATCTCCGAACCAGTGTAATATATGGCGGTGGCGGTGGGCTTCCTCTAGTAAAATGACGCTCGGGTGTCTCATGGCGTGGATGCAGTTTGGGCAGGTTAATAGAGATGTTCTGCAACGTAGGCATTCTCTCTGGCAGCATGCACGCCATCAATGATGCGAGGGCGGCGCGTTCATTTGCAAATGCCCATGGGGCAGGATAATCGTGGTCCAACCAGAGATGTAGATTTGACAACGTCTTCAATCGCACGGCAAGAGCTGGCCATATCCGAGTCCATGTGGCTGCCTGCCCCTGCGCGTGATGAACATTGTCAGCAGTATGGGTCCGCGAGAGCCAGATGGGTTCAGGACCTGATATGGTGAGCGTACCGCCGACTGCTTCAAAGAAGCGTAGAGAGAGTCGTAAAGTAATAGTCAAGTTCCTTAGCAGGGGACCCGGTGCCTGTACAATGCCATGCAGGGATGGACAAGATTCAGACTCCGCGTCGCTGTGAGCCAAGTGATCCAGAGTTTCAAGATCCGTTACATGGAAGGTGGTATTCCTGGATATATGGTTCAACACGTCCCTCTGCCTGGTGGATGGTATCAATTTCAGTAAACATGCACCCAGCAACCATTAAGAACTTACATCCTCTTACAGGAGGAAGCCAAGGCCACCATTGCTTGCAAGTTCCCATTGAAGCTGCAACCAACTTGGTGGTTCTGATATCCCTTGATCCGCCTTGCAACCTCCTCACATTTCCAATGCGCTCCCTAGGAAGTCTTTAGTCGACGCGCTACTAGTAGATCACGACCACACCGGTTCTCTTCAGTAGTAGTCCGACATTCGTATGCATCAAAACCAGCTGCTGATGCATCTGGCTGAATACATGTTGCAAGAGTGGCTTGACCATCTGAGAGGTCACGGTAGATGTGAATGGCGCTGGGGATGAGGTAGCTGTAGATAGCCTGGCAGATTTCAAGAGGGGTAGAGAGAAACGAACGTTGCTGTTGAGGGGACTCCGTACCAGGTATACACGTCCTACTTTCATACACACTGTCAACCAATATCCATAGCCTGAGTATCGTCTTCTGTAGCTCAATTCTTGCCCCTGAAAACGAGCCAAGGGAGTGATTATGTCAGCATAATCTCGCTTAGTCAGCAATTTTTCTCATGATGAAAATCCCAAGCAAAGATTTCACATTATGAACAATATCAGAATAATCTGTCGCGCACAAAATGGCGGCTACAGAAGTGAACGGGGGCTCACCATCCTCCTTCCATACTACCTTGCAGAGCCTGAGTGAATCTCTCTCCAGCGCCGTCTCCTCGCTCCCCACACACGACCCCGACGCCGCCGCCAACGAACCCTCGATCCTCGCGCCGGCAGACGGAATCTCCCTCCTCGACACCAAGAATGAGATCCTCCTCTCCTACCTACAGAATCTGGTTTTTCTAGTCTTACTACAAGTGCGCGAGCTTTCTGCGACGAAACAGCCCAATGGAACTCACGATTCCGTTAGTCAGGCTGATGTGGTGAAAAAGCTCACAGAGCTACGGGTGTATTTGGAGCGTGGTGTGAAGCCCTTGGAAGGGAAGCTGAAGTATCAGATCGATAAGATTCTGAAGGCGGCGGAGGATATGGAGAGAAGTCAGAGTGCAGTTAAAAAGCCAAAGGAAAAGAAGCAGAAAAAACCACTTGGCGACGACGATTCCAGTGCGGAAAGCGGATCTGGAAGCGAAGATAGCGAAGACAGCGATGCGGAGGATGATGAGGTGGACGAACTCGCATACCGACCTAACCTCGCCGGTTTCTCCAAAGCAGCAGAGGCAGAATCGAAAGAAAAGTCCGCAGCAGCCAAACCTACAGACGGAATCTACAGACCACCCAAGATCAAGCCAACAGCGCTTCCACCGGACCTCCCTGACCGCCGCGCAGGCCGTGAAGCGCACAAGGGCCGCGCACGCATCATTGACGAGTTCGTCAACGCCGAAATGTCCAGTGCCCCCATGGCACAGCCCAGTATCGGCAGCACGATCCGCCGCGGCGGAAGAGAAGTGCTGACGCAACGTGATCGAGAGATCGCAGCTGAGCGGCGAACGTACGAAGAGACGAATTTCGTGCGTCTGCCGAAGGAAACTAAGAAGGAACGCGCAAAGAAGCCGAAAAGACAGGGTGGATATGGCGGGGAGGACTGGAGGGGACTTGCTGAGGGTGCGGATCGGATTGAGAGGCTTACACGGAGGAGTCGGGCGAGCGGTGGTGCGGGTGCGCTGGAGAGGAGTCGTAAGAGGCCGGCGGAGGATGTGTCGCGGGGAGGCAATATCGGCGACAGCTTCGAGAAGAGGCGGAAGAAGGTCGCTGGGTGGAAGCGGTGATATTCCTACCATCACATGTAAGACTACCTTCAATCATTGGTATTCAGACAATATCAAACACTATTACTCTGTATTGTTGCAGTCCGTTCTTTGCGTCACTCTTTGTTGTTTACTTGTTGGCAGCCAGTCCACCCATTGCGTCATACCCGACCTCACCACTTTACATCTATTTCTGCGTGATGAGAACACACAATTGCTCTTGTTTACTTCTCATCGAGGAGAGACTCATGATATAAGTATCTGAATTGCACTCTGGCCTGCATTAAGAAGTCAGTTCTACTCTCCCTCACTACGGCTTGGAAATGGAACTCATCGACAACATCGAGCATCTTCTCTACAAACTATACCTCCAGCCTCTCGTCTCGCTATACCTCTTCCTTCAAGACGTTCTTAGCGCCGTTTTTTCTCCCGCTCCCCCTCCGCCGAATAGAGATGATAAACTCGCTCGTCCGCGCGTCGCCGTCATCGGCGCTGGGTTAACTGGTGTCTCAGCGGCAGCGCACATCGTGGGCCATGGATTTGACGTGGAGATCTTTGAGGCTCGTCCTAAAGAAAAAGGGCTGGGCGGGATCTGGAGTGTATGTCCTGAAATTGATTGAGGGGACGGGGTTACTGACGATGATATTAGAGAGTGAATACGACGTCCGGACTACAGATTCACAGTCTGATGTACCGATTCCATCCGTCCGTCAAATATGAAACGGCATATCCGAAGCAGCCGCAGATAAGGAATGAGATTGTGTCGCTCTGGGAACGCTATAAACTCGAGGAGAAGACGATCTTCGACACCTCTGTCAACTCTGTGAAGAAGACGGCACATGGGAAATGGACTATAAACGACGACGAAGAAAAATATGGCACTTTTGATGGAATTGTTGCTGCCGTGGGTAACTGCGGAGATCCAAAGATGCCAACATTACCCCAGCAGGATCATTTCAAGGGCCCTGTATATCATTCTTCACAACTCGATGGAAAAGACGTCAAGGGAAAGAAGGTTCTTATCGTTGGGGGCGGTGCCAGTGCCGTCGAAGCACTCGAGTACGCCGTTGAAGCCAAGGCAGCTGAGATTGACGTCCTCTCACGCTCAGACAAGTGGATTATCCCACGAAATCTATTCGTGGACATGCTTCTCGCCTCAAACGTGCTCGGGCAAGAAACTTTCCTCTCATGGATCCCAGAGACACTTCTACGGAAACTCTTCTACAGAGATCTCCAAGACATCTCCCCCTCCGACAAGGGCATCTTCATGGACACGCCGACCATCAACTCCGAACTCTTCGATCTCATCCGTGCCGGCAAAGCCCGCTGGCTCCGCGGCGACATCATCAGAGTCCAAGATACCAGCATCCTCTTCAACCACCGATCCCAAGGCGTCCCCAAATCCGGGCCAGGCCACGAAATCTCCGTCAAAGGCGACGTAATAATCATGGCCACAGGCTTCTCCCGGCCTTCCCTCTCTTTCTTACCGCAGGAATGCTTCGAAGAACCTTACTCCCCGCCCAGCTGGTATCTGCAGGTCTTCCCGCCTCCATATCCCGAGATCTGCGCCACAAACAGCACATACGTAAACTCGATCGGGACAGCAGGAAACTTCCACATCGGCATCTACACACGTCTTCTGCTAATGTTCCTCGTCGATCCCCTGAGCCGGCCCATGGACTTTTGGATGAGGCGCTGGATAGACATGACACGGGCTCTGAAGAGTCTTGCACCGACGGGGGCGTTTGATTTCTTCACGTACGCGGAGCTGCTGTATTGGTTTGTGTTTGTGGTGTTGATCAATCCGTTCCGATGGAAGTGGGCTGCCTTTGTGTTTTTTGGCGTCGGACAGGCGCTGCCGAGATCAGTGGTGGAAAAGGAGGATATGATTCGAGATCATTTGAGAGGTTATTAATTTCTGTATATACGTGCTCGCAGGGATAGACATTTCTAGCAATAAATCATTACACATAACTCCTACAATGCATGCGTACTTATTCACCTTTCATCCCCCGCACATTCTTCCCCCTAAAGACAGGCAAAGACCCCCTCTGCACCGCCCACTCAATCGGCCACAGTACGATCGCCCCCAGCACACAGAACAGCGTAGCAAACACATGCCATACCGTCACGAGCGTCGTCCCAATACCATAGGGCGCAACAAACTTGATAAACTGACCCGTCTGATAGAGATCTTCCTGGTGGCTGATGAGGTACAGCGTTCTGCCGCCGTGGTTATGCGAAACGACGCTGGCGTAGGTGGGTGGAGACGTCTTATCTTGTCCTTGTCCTTGTGCTTGTGTTTGAGGAGGTTGCTGCGCATAGTGTCCCGGCTGCGGACGGGGAGGCGTATCATCGTGTGAGGGCGTCAGCGTGAGAACGGAAGTAAGCGTGACAGGCGCAACGTAGAACGGGACAATGAAGATACGAAACACCTGCGTTAGAGTAACGTATAGCAGGAGATTCTCGCGGTCAAACGCTATACACTTAGCCATCGCATACCCTCCTCCGGACTCGGGGAACTCACCCACAGATTTGACATCAAGATCAATATGCGGCGACATAATCTTGTAGAAGCGGTATATCTGCACGATCAGCCATCGACTCCCGTTAAACGAGCCTGTCCGACAGAACGGATGCGTAAATGAGGCGGAGGGCGTGTAGTATTTCTCGATCGTCTGCCTCTGGATTGAGGGGACGGATTGGGTGAGGAGGTGGATTACGCGGGGGATTTCGGCGACTGCGATAGATTGTTAGACAATGCCGAGGGAAAAGGATGGGGAATGTACCTGGGTCTTCCATTGTGCTTGGATTGGTGTTGATGGGGATTGAAGCTGTGTTGGCTACTATGGGAGAAAATAAGGGGCAGTTAAGGGGGGGAGTTGGGCAGGATGACATCATAACTGGCACGAACTTGACAACCACATGCAATCGAAATACATATTGCCGACTTCAATACGGAGTACACAGGAGGTAGGAATACTACTTATACAGTTTCATAATCTATCCCAAAGGAGACAAAGATGAACAGAAGCAGCTGTCTTCTCAGATATGTTTCATTCAAAGAACACCGATGAATTTAGGCCCTGTTGATAACCCTACGAGGGCTGTGGCTGGCTATTCCAAGAACCCAGCTCAGATACTGACAAGTTGACCACTAGGGGGGCAAACATGCATATCAAAACACTCTGGTGTAACAGTGGTAATACACCTTGTCCCATCAAACGAAGTACCATCAGGACAAATCGGCCTTCCAACCGCGATACAAGACTCGCCATTGAAGAACAGACCAGATGGGCACCTGGGAGGATCAATAGACATGCAGCGTTGGCCGTTGAACCTCGTACCCTGTGGACAGGCAGGTGGATCTATGGAGACGCAGGAGTTTCCGTTGAATGTTGTTCTAGGAGGGCAGACTGGCTTATCCACGGTGGAGCAAGCGCTTCCGTCAAACGTGGTGCCGGGGGGACACTCAGGGTTGGAGGATGATACACAATTTCGGCCATCAAAGGTAGTACCGCGCGGGCATGCAGGACGCGCGTCGGAGATACAGGTATTCCCGTCAAAGGTCATCCCTTTGGGACATTCGGGTGCGGATGATGAAGTACAGTCATTACCGTCAAAGGAGGTATTCTGTGGGCAAGCAGGTCGCTCATTCGAAACGCAGGCCTTTCCGTCAAACGTGGTTTTGGGCGGACATGTAGGCGGATCAGTGGTAATGCACGCCTTGCCATCAAATGTCGAGCCCGGAGGACAACGAGGGCGAGTTTCCGATACGCAGGCGGTTCCGTCAAATGTCATATCCATTGGGCATTTTGGTACCACCGGAGACACGCAAACGTTGCCGTTGAGAGTTGAGGCAGGAGGGCATTCTGGCCGGTCAGGGAAGACGCACACTTTCTCCATAAGGGCGGAACCTGGCGGGCAAACTGGGCTGGTATGCGAGATACAGTCTTTCCCATTGAAGATGGTGGCTGGCGGACAGGACGGCTGGTTCTCTGAGACACAGACTTCCCCGCTTAGCGTAGATCCAGGTGGGCATACTGGTTTTTCAGACGACACGCAATTTGTTCCATCAAAGGTGGTCCCCAGCGGACATGCGGGCTTTTCAGAGACAATGCAGACTTTGCCGTTAAAGATAGCGTCTGGAGGACAGGATGGTCGCTGTGTGGACACACAGCTCTGGCCGTTAAATGTGCTACCCGGTGGACATCTTGGCTCCTCTGTAGGTGTAAACACACATCTTTTCCCGTCGTAATGGCTGCCAGGAGGACATGAATCGGGGTCCTTGGGGACGGTGACACAAGCGATACCATCCCAAGTCGTTCCCTCGAGGCAGCACCTAGTTTCACCCTTTTCATTGGATGAAAGGGCTTTGCCTTGAGCACAGGCCGGGGGCTCGGTTGAAAGACATAGAGTTCCATTAAAATGGGCTCCGGAGGGGCACGCGGGCGGTTCAGACGACTGGCAGACCTTGCCATCAAACTTTCCTACCTGGCAGGATGGTTGTGACTCGGAAATGCAAATCTTTCCGTTGAACTTCGTTCCAGAGGGACAAGCAGGTTTCTCAGAGTGCACGCAAATCTTGTCTTTGAATTCATGACCGGGGGGACACATCGGTGGCTTCGTGGAGACGCAGGAACCCCCGACGAAAGTGGTGTCTTCGGGGCATGACGGCGGCTGGGAACCGACACACGACCTGCCATCAAAGTGGAGGCTGGGAGGGCAAGAGGGCGGTTGGGCTGAAACACAGACGTTTCCTTTCCATTCAAACCCGAGTGGACAGGACGGAGGAATCGACGAGATGCACCAGGCGCCATTGAAATGCGTCCCCTTCGGACACGAAGGTGCCTGCGAAGACACACAGGCCACACCGTTGAATGTTGAGCCGTCGCGGCATGAAGGAGGCTGGATCGAGGTACAGGTGTGTCCGGTGAATTGCAGTCCTGGTGGACATTTCGGAGGCAGATGGCTAACACATACGCTTCCGACCAGCTGCGTGCCTTTGGGGCAGACGGGAGTATGAGGGAAAACGCAGCCCTTTCCATTGAAGAAGGTCCCGATCGGGCAACATTTCATGTTGCCGGCCGCGTCTGTCGAGGGATAAATATCGTCGAGGGTGATTCCTCGGTGGACTTTCGCGGGCGATGGGTCGCTGTGATTGCCCGTTTTCACCGGCTGCGCTCCGGTGCCCAGTGCTGGAACATCCTGAGCGATGCTCCCGACGTTGGGACCCTGGGCATTGGTGCAAAGGATACACGCATAGATAACAAGTGCTGATAGAATTCTCGCCATCTTGGACGCCTCGAGAGATGGTGCCCCAGGAGCAGACGGAGAGTAGGAAGAAAACGAAGTTGAGACTGGCATATATTCCTCAGAAGAGCGCTGTTGCACCGTTTTAATCGGTTTATAAACCCCTTCCCGGGGATCAGAGGTCAAAAATTCCGAGGTGCTTATCCGCAAGCCCAAGAGACAGCTGTTGCCTCCCTCTCGGCAAAACGCACATCGCCTCGACCAGTTCTCGCATCACACGCTTGGAACAGGTATGGACATCCATGGCTGGCTGATTCCCCGCCCCCAAAATAATATCGCTAGGTCGGTGATGTCGAAAAGCACTGATTCTGGCCCGAGAGTAGCCCCGCGGAGGAGGCATGTTGCTGCACGACGATGCAACGGACAACGTATCACGACGGTAAGCCGGGGTATAGAGCCGTTGCTGGGAAGTTCTGGATGACACAGATGTTCTCAGGCAGTAACCGTGAGCATTCTGGTCCTGTTCGCACCCAATGAGCGGCGATGGCAGGCTTGCGCTGTCTCGCTTACTGCAGACCAAGAGACACGAATTCTGTCCGGTCTTGAGCTGCTGCAGGCCGAGTATGTCTTGTTGCAGCCCGCGGGGGAAGGACAGCCAGTTTTGATGTTTGATTGGAGTGTTATTTTGGACAGCAGTTTTCGACAGCTTAGCGGTGGTTCCTGTGGTGGCTCTGCCTGCGTCCTCGTTGCGAGGTCAGATCGCACGCGGATTGGCGGGGATATTCAATAGCCTCGTGGCTAGTGACAATTCTAAGTCAAATTCGACTCTCGCAGCCGCTTGCCACGAGGGATCCGAGGGAACGGCGAGGTTTAGCTCGCTGATGAAAGGGCGCGCTCCCAGCCCTACTGGTATGACCGAAGCTCTTCAGCCAGCCTCGGTATGCTCTCATTTTCAAACTGGTATTTCCGAGACAACAAAGTTATCATGCTCGCCGAACAGATTTAGGTGTTCCTGCCGGACCCTGGCATCCTTGTAGCGCCGGCATCACCGCTCGACGGCGCAAAGACTAAGCTGAGACTTGCACGGCGAGATGCATGAACTAGTCCCCCACGGCGAATCTGGCCAACTCAAAGAGCGTCAATGCGAAGGATGTATGTGACACTGCCCATCAAATGGTCTCGGCAGTCTTGATATCATGGTAAAAAGAGATAACCGATGAGTGAGACTGGAGCAGCCATCGCATTGGCGGAAAACCTGAGGTTAGCGTCTGTGAAATGCTTCTCATAGATCCGAGGGTGCATAAATCTCGCCCCCAAGGGGAATACCCGTGTTGGGCATGAACAGTCTCCCAGTGTAATTGCACACTGAAAGGTCAACGTGCCGAGTTACGCAACGCGAGAGATCCAGAACTATTGACGTACCCTTGTTGTGCTCGTCAGCTTGAGAACTTCAGCCAGCCTTGAACGATCTCGCAGGCCATGAGGCGGGGGTTGACGACCTGTTGAGCTGGCAGCGGGCAGTTCCCCTCCCTTTGCTGCTATTTGAAGCCTTCCGGCTGTGGGCATTGTCGTAAGCGAGTCGAAGTTGCGTTCCACTGAGGTTGGGTTTCTCTGGATTTCCTGAAGATAAATTCTCCTCCCACACCCGCGAATATAGTTTCGAGTTGTGGATTATTCAAGCAACAATGTTTTCACTGCCACTATTAGCTCTTTTTGCACTTGCTGGCACTGTGACCGGCACCGTCGTTGGCGACGAGCAGAAACCAATTCTTGCTTCCTCCGCCTGCTCGGCACCGCATTCCACCCCGGCAGAGGCGTATAAAGTATGCTGCCCATCCTTCGATAACACTCGAGAAACAATTGACGGAGTGGAATACCAGTATCGCTGCAATGCTTTCCCCAACAAAGTCCAGCAGAACGCGGAGATAGTCGACGAGCCCGGCCAGTGTGCAAAGCGATGCTCGAGCACCTCGGGCTGCAAGGGGTGTCTATGGGATCAAGTAGCGAGGAAATGCTGGCTTGGACAGGAGAAAGAAAAGCTCGACATTTACTCCACCAGCGGCGATCGGTATCTCACCATGTATGTCGTGGAGGATAGCGAGGAACAGAAGTGCCAACGCGAGAAAGCAAAATGCGAGGCGGCGGCCAAAACGGCGAAAGAAACCTGTGATGCCGAAAAGAAAGCCGCAGTAGACGCGGCACGACTGGCCGCAGAGGCACAGTGCAAAAAAGACACTGCCGCGGCAGTGGCAGAAGAAAAGGCCACCCTCCAAGCCCAATGCGATAAAGACAAAACGACCGCAGTGAACCAAGCGAAAACCACTCTCCAGGCTCAGTGTGACAAGGAAAAAACAACAGCCGTTGACCAAGCAACGATTACTCTGCGGGCTGAGTGTGATAAAGATAAAACCACAGCGGTCGACCAGGCAAAGTCCACTCTCCAGGCCCAATGCGACAAGGACAAAACAGCAGCCGTCGACCAAGCTACCCGGACTTGCCAGGAAAACTGCCAGAAGCAAAATCAACCAGACCTCGCGAACCCCAATTGCTCGCAGTTGGACCACCGTGATGTGACCGTCGGGGGTATCACATACACTGTCTTCTGTGAGAGGACGTTGAACTCGGCCTACACAATCACAAACCCAGCCACTTTCGGCGACTGTCTCGCTGATTGCTCGCGGTCTAGCGTCTGCCAGGGTGTTCTCTGGCATCAGAGGAACTGTTATCTGGTCAGCACACACATCTATCCGTTCATAATTCCCGTTTCAGGCGCAATTGGTGCCGCTCCCAGACAAAAGAGGTAATACACCGGCTTGAGCAGCGAGAAGCAGGAAGAAGACACGAGCCGTGGGAGGAGGGCCAGCGAATGCACTGTGTCGAGGAGGAAACCTGGGGAAAGGAATTTGTGCACTGAATTCATCGCAATCAAGTAACGTTTGCCAGTAAAATCCATATTCTTGCATTCAAAGAGTATATATAATCCAGTTCACGGAGGAGTTGTCGTCTCCTATATCAAGGACCGGAACAACCTTCTTCCAGCTCTCCCTCATATGAAGCTCCTGGCATCACATACTAGTATCCAGCTCTATCAAGAGGCAGACTCAAGCCCCCAACATGTGGAATTCCGCTCCCGTTGAGACTCCGGTTCTCAATAATTTTCTCTCAAGTATTACAGACATTATCCGCGCTCGCGATGGCGCCAAACTGCAAGACTTTCTCCAGCTCGAACCCCCGCTGGCACCCATCTACAATCAGATGGTCGCGGAGCTCCAACAACGATATCCCCGCGACGCCGGGAAGGACGAGGAGCTACAGACGAGATGTGAGACGGTAGTATTGGGCGCTCAGTTGGGCAGCTCGTGGGCTACCTTTCCGGTGTTTATGCAGCTGTATTTCACCTTCTTGCGTGATGTCAATTTGGAGAACCTGCTTGAGACATATGAGTTGCTGAAGAAGCTGTTAAAGTAGGTTTTATCTCCGATTGTGTCGCTAAGTACAGCTCGTTGAATTGACAGGTGATCTAGTCAATGCATTCTCGCGCTCGGTGATAGCCAGATGGGCGTCGTCGTGCTCCCGACCGTTCTCCACCTGTGCAAAGTGCTGGCAAAGCTCGCAATCGGACTCGATCGTAGACCGGAATTGATCGCGCATATACTACGGGAGGCGGAAGACGAGGACTCTGGAGGTGTGACGGGAAAGGTCACTCTGGTCGAAAAGTCGGCAAATGTGGTCAGAGAAGCATTCATCAAATGCCTGACCGATCGGACGGGGACGCTGGGCAAACCGGAAGGGAAGCGTATAGGAATATACCTGATGGCGAACCTGTATCTAAAATTATTATTCAAGGTAAGTCCATACTTTTTCTACTTTCACAGCAGCTAATTTGATGGATCTAGTGCGGACAGCTACGAAACGCGGAGCAGATGCTGTCGAGTATCAATACCCAGTCTCCTCCACTCTCGCATTTCCCTGCCTCACAACGAGTGACCTTCCTCTACTACCTTGGCCGATATCTCTTCTCGAATAACCTCTTCTTTCCCGCCCAAACTGCACTGCAATCCGCATACGACCAGTGTCACCGTCAGGCTTTGAGCCAACGCCGACTCATCTTGACATACCTCATATCTTGCAATATTATCCTCGGGCGTTTTCCTTCGGCTGCTCTTCTTCAAAGACCGGAATCTCAAGGATTGGGCGATAAATTCATACCCCTATGTCAAATAATCGCCAAAGGAGACGTCCCAGCTTTCAAATCATTTCTTGCTGTCGATTCTCCCAACGCAGATTGGTTCGCAAACAAGGGCATACTACTTCAACTCCGCAATAGGTGCGAGATTCTGGTTTGGCGCTCGCTTACGAGGAAGGTATTTATACTTTCCGGATTCCATGGCGAACCCAAAGGGCAGGGTCAGCGCGGCCCGCCCCCGTTTCTTTACCTACAGAAACTGGAGACAGCCGTCCGGTGGCTCGAGACGCGCGCAGCACAGACAAACAACCCATCGATTGCGACGGAATCACAAGGGCGAAAGCTAGACTCTCGACTTGTGTCGTATTCTGCTGACCCTGAATTCGCTCCGGAGGATCTTTCCACTGTGAACCAAGGCACCGATTTCGACGATTATGTCAATCCCACCGGGTATTTCGACTCCGCTGGAGAATGGGTCGATGTTACACGGCCGGAGGATTTGCCCGAAGCAGGAATCGCCGACAGCTCTGGCGAAACATTCGAATCCATCATGGCAACCGAGGCGGACATGCAAGAATCAGATCCCGAAGCCCCCTCCCCACTCATGCGCGATCTTGAATCTATTTTATCGTCTCTCCTGACCCAAGACCTTATGCGCGGCTATCTCACACATAAGAACCCACGGTACGCGATTCCTGGTGCGCGACTAAAAGGAGCACTTCCCACTGGGTTTCCGAACGTGTGGCAAACGATTTCCGCACGTGAGAGTGAAGACGACTCTGTTCCTGGCTGGGTCAAGGCTCCGGCGCCATCCCGGGGTAATGCGAGGGCAGGCGTTGGTGCAGTTGGCGGCGGTCGCGTTGTGAATCTCAGTGGCGTTAAGCCCGTTGGTATGTCATGATCGAATGAGCCAGAGCCATTCAGCGAATATCTTCATTTCATACAATGTCGCCGAACGATTTCTACTCGTCACCAACAGCCTTATCCTCTCACCTTGGCTATATGGAAACAGCTCACCCACATTGCGACTGCGCGTGACAGCGAAGCGAGAGAAAGAATTATTACCGCCTCTGCTCGCCCCTTCTCACCAAGGCCCCATCCAAGCTATCAGCCTTGTCGATGACTTGCGGCGATAAAGCTACAGCCCCAGTCACTTCGGAACGCGCACCGCGCGCAACTCTTCCACCGTGGCTGTTATCCCAGAACAAAGGCCAGTCGGAAACGCGGACGTGATCGTTTAAAGGGCCTACAGCCAGCGACGCAACCTGATCACCAAAGCATGGTGTCTGTCATATGCCCGCCGTCCTGGAATAGGCGTGGCAGTAGTAGGGCCGCTGCAGGAACGACAAGCCGATCAATCAGCACGAATTGCCCCTTGCAGCCTTTCCATCAATCATCAGAGCTTCGATATCTCCACAAATACCTCTGCATTGTCTCGTGCATGCAGAATCTTAGTTCCAGGCACATTCTCTGCACTAGATATCTGCGTGGCAAATACAAGACAAAGTCTTCAATGTAATTATTTATAGCTGAAACATTCGGCCTTTCTGCCCAATGGAGTATGTAAGCAATATCTGTGGTGGGATTGATTAATGCAGTAGGGATGTCTTAGATTTGAGGCACAAGGACGAGATTCGCCTCTTCACCATGCAAGGGACGAACAGACGCTTCTTGCTTTTGCATCTCTTCCTCGAGAGGTTCTTCATGGATTTGACAGCGATTGTATAACCCGTCCTGTGTTCTCTCCGACCCCGCGCGCCCAGCCTCTACCCAACGTGTACCACTGCGAAGGACGTTCACCATGCGCACTCATTTCCCGCTCCTCTCCTCTCTCGCACTCACCTCGTTTTTCGAATCGAGCATCGCAGCCGGCATCCTCTCGCCGCGACGGGCGTGCGCAGACACCTACGAACCATGCGCTGCAAAGGGGGCCAAGGCAGATGGCCGCCCGCCGGGGATTGGGCCTGAGATGCGCGATTTGTACGAGGATCTGGTTGAGTCGGTCAAGGGACATTCGGTGAAGCGTGAGGTGGTCGTTGCCAGAGATGGAGATGGGTCGCTGTGCTGTGAGTATCCTGGGTTAAGATTGGGATTAATGACTGATCTGGGCAGGTCGATCGGGGATGCAGTGTTTGCTGCTGAAGGGGCGGGAGCTTTCATTCTGCTGGGTGAGATCTATAACTATCCGGGGACGAGACGGGACTGACGGTCTTTCTAGGACCGGTTTACGACGAATTACTTCTTCGCTGATGGATCGTACGGCAGCATTACATCGGGGGAATACACCACGGGTTCAAAGGATACAGTTAATCTGATCCATGGGAACTACACCAAGGCCAGTGGTGAAAGGGGAACTCTATTCGACAACCCGGGCGACAAGCCCAACCTCAGTACCTTGGATCTTCCCTCACAGTTCACGAGTAAAGGCGAAGGCACCGCGATCCCGGGCAGCGAACTGGGCGTGCCAGCCACTGCAACGGTTATTCCGGGCACGACGAGAGATGCGACCACCATTCCCGCGACCACGGTCCCTCCGACCACCGTCGACGGCTCTGTTATACCGGGAACAACGAGGTCTGCGTCCACAAGGGAGGGGACGACGGTTGGGCCGGCGACGGTGACGGTGACAGTGGTGCCGCCGGCATCGAGTTCAGGCGGCGCAAGCGGGAATCCGGTAAGCTCAGGATTGTTTACATGGCTGTCGATGGTGCTCGTCGCGGCGTTGGGGGTTTGATGCTTGTTGGAGGAATCATCTGTGGTCAGCTTAGATTGTCGATCTACCGTGTGAATTGTCGACGAGTCATGAATGTTATGTATCTATACCATTAACGAGATAATGAACGTGAATCTACATCATAAATATTCTTGAAAGATTCTCCCAAAGAACAGGCTGATATCTGCTGACATAAGCCATAGTCCAACATCGGCCACGGTATGAGGAAGAAAGAAAAGACAACGACACGACAACAACTTGTGATGCCTTTTGTTGGTTGATATACAATTGCGGAGGTCTATTTACTTCTACAGCGGACATCTCTCCGATACTCTCCTATTCATGGTTGACTTGCCCATGACAGCTGCAAGTCCCAGAAGCCAAACTGTACGTCCTTCATCCGCTACTACAATCAAACAACTAACATCAGTTCTTTTCCACAGCTTTCAATATGAGGTCTTCATACCTCCTCTCCGCTCTCCTTACCCTCTATCCCAACTTCTCTTCCGCATTCTACCTCCCAGGAGTCGCCCCAACCTCCTACGAAGTTGGCCAGAAAGTCCCCGTCAACGTCAACCACCTCTCACCAACAATATCCAGCCAGGATGCCCAGCTCCATTCCGTCCTCTCCTTCGACTACTACCACCCGGCATTCCATTTCTGCCGACCGAAAGATGGCCCCAAGGACATCCGCGAGTCGCTCGGCAGCATCATTTTCGGCGACCGCATCCTCACATCCCCGTTCGAGCTGAAGATGGCCAAGAACGAATCCTGCAAGGTCCTATGTGAATCGGTCACATTTGATGGACAGAGCAGCAAATTCGTCAACCAGAAGATCTGGCAGGGGTATAATGTGAACTTGTTGATTGATGGGCTGCCGGCGGCCCAGATTAACAAGGATGATCAGACGGATGATGAATATTACAGTCCTGGGTTCCTGCTCGGTGATGTGGACGATCGCGACCAGCCCGTGCTCAATAATCACTATGATATTCTCATCGAGTATCATCGCGTCGCTGGGCTGGGGAAGAAAGAGGAGTACCGTGTTGTTGGGGTTCTCGTTGACCCCAAGTCGCGCACGCCGGCAAAAGTGGAGAAGGAAAAGGCCATTTGCGCTGACGACGGACCCTCGGTCAGATTGAGTGAAGAAGGGGATACAACCGTTACTTGGACGTATAGTGTGATCTGGAAAGAATCGCCGACCGCCTGGGCTACCCGATGGGATAAATATCTCCATGTCTACGAGCCGAGTATCCACTGGTATCTGCTGATTTATTCCGCCGTGATTGTGGTCATGCTTGTGATTGTGGTGAGCGCGATCTTGCTTCGCGCTCTGCGCAAGGACATTGCCCGGTATAATCGGTTGAGCAATGTCATCAACCTCGAGGACCTTAACGATACTTCCGCATCCGTGGAAGACGGCATCCAAGAGGACTCAGGTTGGAAGCTTGTGCACGGTGATGTTTTCCGGTGTCCAAAGCACCCGCTTTTACTCTCTGTTCTAGCTGGCAACGGCGCTCAGCTGTTCATGATGACGGGAATAACGGTCGTATTCGCGATGCTCGGCCTCCTATCTCCCTCCAATAGAGGATTTTTGGGAACCGTGATCCTGATTCTCTACACAATCCTCGGCTTTGTTGGGGGATATATTTCTGCACGGGTTTATAAATCTTTCGGCGGCGAAGCCTGGAAGAAGCTTATCATTTTTACCCCTCTTGCGCTCCCTGCGATCGTGTTCTCGACCTTCTTCTGCCTCAACTTCTTTATCTGGGTAAAGGGAGCCAGTGGTGCCGTTCCGTTCACCACCATGATTCTCATTGTCCTCATTTGGTTCGTCATCAGCGTTCCCTTGAGTGTAGCCGGAAGCTGGGTCGGCTTAAAGCAGGCAGTACGTATCATTTACCCGTTTCCTGAATGCATCTAACATTCCTAGGGAATCGAGGGTCCTACCAAAACAAACCAGATCCCCCGCCAAATTCCCCCAGTCCAAGGTTCCCTCCGCCCAATCCCATCGACGCTCGCAACCGGCTTCTTCCCCTTCGCCACCATCTTCGTAGAGCTCTACTTCATCATGACCTCGCTGTGGACTGGTAAAATCTACTACATGTTCGGCTTCCTATTCGTCTGCTATGGTCTCATGGTCATGACCGCCGCCATGACAACTATCTTATTGGTATACTTCCTGCTTTGTTCGGAGGACTACCGATGGCAGTGGCGCGCCTTCATCGGCGCCGGTATGACGGGTGGCTACGTCTTTATCAACGCACTCATCTTCTGGGCGACCAGGATCAAATTCGGCGGACTCACGGGCGCGGTGCTTTACCTTGGATATTCCGCGCTGATTGGATTCTTGGCTTTTGTTCTAACTGGTATGTATTCCATTCGGGACTTGGGAACCTGACTAACGTGGTCTAGGGTCAATCGGCTTCTTCGCCAGTTGGGCGTTCATCCATCGCATCTACAGATCTATCAAGGTCGACTAAACCATTGCGCAATAGATTTGAAGCGTTCAAATCAGTACTAGTATTAGCGCTAGAGCTTCCCTGCTTCTTGTCTCTTCTCATCGCGCTTTTTATACGAGACAGCTTGCAAGTGCTAGCATGGTGGAAGGACCGACTTGGTTAAAAGGATAATGACAAATGTAAACTAGACGGAAAATTGTTCATTTTTTTTCTGATCTCCTGTGCTTTTCCATGGTAGGCAGTAATCCTACTCAAAATCAACCTTAGTCCTTTAGGCATACAGCAAGTGATAATAAGGTGAAATCCCACGCCCATGCTTTGATTAACTTTCTCCATTATCCATTCAAGTTTCTTTTCAATACAATGCATACGAAATAAGAAACAGCAAGGAGAGTCAAGAAGACATCCATAGGGTTCAATCCCTCTTCACAGCGCAGTGGTGGCAGGACCCAAGAGCCGGAGGAATCAGAAGCGGGAATAAATAGATACACGAAGGATAAAGAAGGAGATAGGTAAATTGAGAAGTGGAAATGCAATGTAATCCATGTGTCGCTGTCGTAGTTTTCAAGGACGGAGGAAGTAGGGGCTGTAGGAAGAGAGCTGGTGGACGGACTGCCTCGCAGCATAGAGCACGGTTTATAAACGGGTATTTGAGAGGAGTCGGGGCACGGGGAAAGATGCTGAGGTATTCAACGAGAATAAAGAGATGCCGCACGAGGAAGAAAAGTTGTACAGTCATGGTAAACGTGAAGCGGGGAGCGAAACGAAATGCGCTGGATCGACAGGGAAAAAGAAAGGAAGCAGGAAAGGCCTGGATCGTTCCGAATAAAAGAAAATAGAAAAAAAAACCCTGAACAGATTACACCAGACCGTCGTAGAGCGATAATGCGCTGACGATAGTCTCATCGCGCTTGCTCCCCTCTTTGAACTCGTTGATGTCCAGGCTCCCATTCTCGTCTTTGTCCATCATTCGGAATATCTTCTTCACGCGCTTCTCCGGTGTATCTTCGTCTTCAGGCAGTTTGACCATTGATCCGACCTGCTCCCACATCAGTATGATGCCTTGACTCTTGGAAAGGAATTCAGACGCACCATTTTATATATCGCCTCCACGATCGCCAGCATCTCATCATAGCTAATCTTCCCATCACCATCAATATCATACAACTGAAACGCCCAGTCGAGCTTATCCTCCATGCGTCCCCTCGACGTAATCGAGAGCGCGCAAATGAACTCTTTGAAATCGATCATGCCACTATTATCTGAGTCGAATACCCTGAATACATAGTTCGCGAAAGAGGACGGGTCGCCAAAGGGGAAGAACTGGCGGTAGATCTTTTGGAACTCTTCTTTCGTCAGGGTGCCGGAGGGGCAGTCTTTGAGGAACCCTAGGCGCGCTATCAGTATTGAAAATGTGCGCTTTGAGAGAGAGGCTGAGCTACCTTTATACCATTGCTGCAATTCCTTCTTGTCGAAATGCGTCGCCTTTTGTAGTTCATCCAGTTGAGACGGGGACAGCTTCGACTGTCTAGTACCACGGCGGCGCAGGTTAGAAGCCGTCGCCCACCAGTGCATGGAAAGAGGAGTACTTACGACTTCCCCATATTCAGCTATGACAACAATCTCCTAACCACTCGCTACGAGGATCTGGTCTCACGACACTAGGTTCAAGTTTCGCTGCGGGATGGCGCGTATAGCGGGGTAGCGAGCACGCGGGAGGAGGTTCAGAGGACAGGTGTTCGATTGAGTGAAGTAGTCGCGACAGGCAGCGCAGGACACGGTAGAGGAGTTGTTCAAGGGCACAAGAGGGAAAAAAGAATGGCGATGGAGGATGTTGGAGGTGAAACTGGTTGGTGGTGATCGTGAGTGGGCGGATGTTTCATCACTGGTGGAGGAACCACAGCGCGGCTCCGGGGGGCTTACTAAGGAGGGCGGCTCCCTAGTGGCAACATTTGATCTTTCTCATCATTAATAATGAGCTGGATATGTGTATATGGTCGTAATATGCTTTGGTTTGTGCAGAGAAATATATATGTGAAACCGCTAAAAAAACAAGAATCAAATCAAATCATGTGCGAACCCGGTCTCGGTCCAACATGGTGTATCAGGTACATCGGCCCATCATCCAAATCGAGCCGTTGAACCGACGCCGCAATCGACAGTTCGCTGCGTGACAGCTGGAACCGGCCGTACTTGGAACTTTCTATCGTCCAGGGCCACTCTTGGCCGCTCAATGGTGTGGTTGTGGGGATGTAGCTGGTGGTTTTTTCGGGGTCTGGGGATTCGTGGGGTGGAGAGGGTCGGAGCACGCTGATGGCGGAGCTGTAGAATGGGCTGCAGGCGCAAATGATTGCGATGAGGGGTTCTAATGTGGTGAAAACGTATGGCACTAAGATATCTACCAGGAGTGGTTAGCACAAAGTAGCGCCAGGCGAGCTAGGAACGGCTCACAGGTATGGTCGCTCGGACTATACTCTGCGGTAGTTTTGATGTATGGGATGTTCATGATGCTGAGAGCAATTGCACTATACCCAGTCAGTGGCCATACCTATCTATCGCAGAGTCGCATACATACGATACACCAAGAAAGGTAAATGCAGCCACCCCAATCTTCTTGGATATGTCCAATTTCAGCCCCCAGATAAAAGGCTGCGGTAGAATGACGACGGCGATATCGGTACAGATGTTCAAGCTCGCAGTCGTAGCTCGACTGACAAAGTTGTGCAAGCAAAAGTCCGACGTAAGCCAGGAGTAGATCCGGCACTGAAGGAAAAGCATCAGGTAAACACCGGCCAGCCACAGCATGATCCAGACTGCGATTGTGTAGGTTGCGATAGTGAAGGTTAGGCTCTTCGCGTTGAATATGCGGAAGTATAAAGCGAGAAGCGATAGCTTTGCGAGCGCAATGGACGGCGGATACAGCACTTGAATAGCGAATTTTAACTAGATGCGTATAAGCCTTGACTCCTAGTTTTCGGTTATAAGGGTCGTACTTTTGATATTTTCTGAAGATCAGCTCTGGTGACTGCGAGCAGGTGTTTACCCACTCCATATCGAACAGCTGCAAGCACATTAGTATCATTTCGACGAGCTCGAAGAATGTACTGACGCAGTGTAGCAGTTATGGAAAGTCCAATGGTGCAAAACTAGAACGGTCAGCACACAGGTGCTTCTGTGTCGAAAAGGTAGTTTTCAACGCACCAGGGCAGCAAATATAAGATAGTCATCCAGGCCGAATTTCTCCTTCGATTTCCTCCTGGCTATGATTCTGGCGACGACAGCCGCAAGTGCGAGAACAGTGAATATGGCATGAGTGACTATCAGTCGATATCCAATGTTGTCGTCTAGGTGTTTTAGCTGGTAATCAATCTGCTGCGGGGGGAGATGGCCGGCCGGCATGATGTTTGACAACGAGGAACTCCGTAGAGGAGGAGAAAAGGTCAACAAAGGTCAGAACTGCGAGGATGGAAATTTATAAACCAGTAAGCTGAAGGAATATGTAGGCTGAAGTTATTCAGGACCAAGCGGGTTTATCTGCAACAAAGGATAGACGCGCAAAGAGGTTGCACGGCAGCTTGAACCGTTCACCATTTTGGTATGTGCGCCTGGCCTGTGGAGGGCGATCCCGCTGCAGATGCACGGGCGGAGGTCTTTATATCGGATATAACACCTACAGCCTCCTCCGAGTGTGTTTGTGGAGGCTGTTCAGGGCCGACTGTGAGAATTATGGACTGGGGGCCGGTTTGTTGACCCCCATCCGAACGTTGGATGCGATCACGAAGCATGATATATTAAACCTTCAAGGGCGAGGCCAGGCTGACAAGCAGGAGTCCTTATTCCAGTCAGAGATAAAATAAGAAGCAAATATCAGCGATCGCAGCAACAATGCAAGCCATTCGAGCGCCATGAAAGAAAGCTTCAACTTCTTTCTACTTGAACTTTGTTTGAAAATAGAATGTTTCAAGTTCCCATAAATACGACGATATGACGCCAGTCCGCGCCTAAGCTCAGCGTCTGCGCATCTCGTCTTCGGGGCCATCTTGTTGTTGTAAATATGGCCGGCTGTTGGGTGTTGTTATTCTCGTCGTCCCGATGCCCATTTTGGGGGTTCCACGCTAGGCCCAAATAGGCAGCGTCCTTCCGCCCCAACTTCAACTTTCTTCTTCTGTTTTCTTTTCTTCAACGGATATCTGCATAAATGTATATGGGGGTGATTTCTTCTCACTGCCTGCTACATGCTGTTTCTTGCATCTCGCGAGAGGGAGATCCGGCGACTTGTCCACAAACCACTGGCACGTTAAGCAATATCATGATGTGATCGTACATTATTCGCAAGCCTGATCGGTGTTGAACCAGTCTCTCCAGGGACGGAGTACAATGGTGAGCGTACCCTCGGTTTGAGATATATTAAGCACTACTCTCCGGGATGGCTGTGCGTGCTGACACCGCCTGCATCAACCTACCATGGGTAGCCGGCTAGCTCCCACATCCCCGGGCTTGAAGAATCACGCGATCGCAAGTGCGAGACATGGGCCATCAAGGGTCGAGAATCGGAAGATCTTGAGACTTGTGCGTCTACTGCAAGGGCCAACTGCTCAAGTCTCAAGAATCAAGAGCTCTGTGCAGCTGCTTGGACGGCCCCTCAACCGCGGAACGGACTTGACGGTGTAACATCCATGCATTGCACCCTAGTTGCGTTTGAAATCCCGCGTCGAGTATTTCTTTCTGCTCTTGACTGAATCGAGCTATTTTCCCGCGATTGGGGTTGAGAATATTCGTCCTCTGACTCAAAACATGGATGTGAATTGTTGGTGGGAAGTCTGCTCCGGACTCCCCGTCTTATGTCTCTGAATAAGCCTTGCATTTAATGTCCAAGGCTTGATGTACTCCGTACTCCCAAGTCATTTACAGGTGTGGCGGGCCAGACCATATGCCGATGCACCATATTCGAGTGTTCGTTATATGAGCTGCCCTGCCTCTTCCCCGATTTTGATACCATTCTCAGTTATTCCGAGTCAGCTACGGCGGATTAACCAATAAATGCACTGACCCGACTGCGACACAGCCAAAGGTGGCTTCTGTCATTCAGTAGCTCACTGAATCGGCTCTATGGGATATCTGTTATTATTACTGGAGACCAAAGCAAGACGCAATCTTACACACGGAGAGTTGGACTGTCTAAGGCTAGTTGTACCCAGTGGAAGTCTCATAGCTGAGCCTTGATCTGTATCAAGGACCGCATATATTTCGCAGCCTCGAACTCTGCTACGAACCCTCAGCTTTCCTATTTTTCTACGCTCTCGCCCCTCGGAGCTATCTCACTTCAACCTTGCACAGGAGTCACATGTCGACGGACACCTGGTTCAAGGAAGCAATAAGCTTGTGCTGAGGCTGCCTCTATACCTGCCACTTCTTTTACAGCTGCATCACCAGCTTTCAACAAATTGAAGTCCTACTCAGAACTTCTCTTCTTCACTCTTTCTCACTTCCTCAACCTTTCATCCATTACAGCTTGCTAGGAGACGGAGATATTCTTCAGCAGATCTACTCGGTGGACTCCAACTAACTCCTTCAGGCAGCTCTGCGTGCAAAAGCAGGCGAGATTGGGCTCTCTTCATCAGTTCCACGTGCGAACTACGTCTACTTGGGCTTGAAGCTAGCTTTTAACTTCACTTCTCTAACCCTTTCCTACCTTCCCCTTGATTGATCTTCCCATCTACTTCAACACAGCTTTAACCCTGTTGAACAAGGGCGCTTCGTATCTGTTCTAGTTCAATTGAACTGGTCAACATCTATTCACCGCCTACTTACTCGCTGGATGACCAGATCTAACTTAATACCCACTCAACAAAGTTCGAAGGAACAGTGAACATGGCTGTCTCGACCGGAGCTCCCAGTCAAAATCCATTCCAAAACCTCACTTTCCTTACGCATGATCCTGCTACAGGAAAGGAATTGCCCGCTTCGCTACGCAAAATCTTCGGAGACAAGGCCGTTATGAGACGCCTCCAGGGAATAGTCCCGGAAGACGTAAGTGCACATGGGAATTATCTTCGTTCTGACTCATCTACCCTGTTCTAATATGTCACCTGCAGGCACGTCTCTTGAGCCAGGGCCCTCCAAGTGGTTACGTTTTCGTCCCAAAGGGCAACACGTCCGTGACACGTCTGTGCCGCAATCGCACCCACGCTCTGAACATGAGTGTGTACTCGGTTTATGTATGTGTCCCTTCCAATGGAACGAGGGACATTGGCTGACATTAGGAAGAACCCGCCAAGTGCCCATCCGTGCGGCCCCGGCTAAAAACGCAGAACGTTCGCCAAGGAAAGCTCCAGAGCTAATCAAGCTCGAATTCCCAAGTATGCCTCTGCAGGATGTTCAAGCAGTACTCAATTGTAGCGCTGTCAAGGGAACTCGGCAAATCGGGCGAGCTAGGCTTACCAAACTTGTCGAGGAGCATATCCTTGAGTCCTATACCAATTTCCGCGAGCTGCTTAAATCTGACATTCCCGAGAGAGCCGCGAAGAAATCGGCGTGGAAACAAGTCACGGAAATCAAAAATCTGTGGGCGTCGAAGCCAAAGCTGGAAAGCCGATCAAGCTGGAAAAGGCTGCATCCGGGGTTCCATTTTACGCAGATGCCAGTGAACCCTTTGCAAATGGCGCCAAAAACATTACCGGAGGAATCAAGTGGATGGAGAGACGCATACTATGCCAACGAAGGCATCGATGGTGAACTTCAACACCGATGTTCAAATGACAGCGTTCGCCGGAATAGCTACGGGGGAAATCGGTGGCAATAAAAATATGTCCGTCGGTCCTACTGAGGTGACGGCGACGAAAGAGCATGCCAACGTCGTGGATGAGATGAAATCGTATGCTGCGCAACCCGTCGACGAAGTTGCCGGAAAAAATCCCGACATGGCTGGCCTGGAAGCAACAGAGAACAAGGAGGATGTGAACGTTGCTCCGGATGAAACGGAGGTGCCTACTATTGAAGCCATGGATGGTATTCAAGTGGGCGAAGCCGAAGTCAAAGAAGAGACGGTCACTGCGCCAGATGCAGAGGAAGAGAATTACACGGAAGCCAACCAGAATACCGGAGCTATCGAAACCGATACCATCGAACACGACAAGCCGACGGAAAGCAAGGAAGATGCGAACATTACCCAAGATGAGAGTGAGGTCAATATAACGCAACCTGTCGATGATGTTGAACCCGAAATAAAGGAGGGCGTGCATGGTACACTGGAAGAAGGGAAGGGTGATGCTCTAGAAGCCATGGAGGACATGCAAGCCCATGGGATCGAGGTGCCTGATACCTGTGAAACAGTTGAATGTAAGGATACAGTGAGTATCATGGAAGACATTCTGATGGTCGTGGAGATTGGTGCGGCGAACGATGAAGGGATGAGGGATGGAAATGGCACCGAAGTCGCAGACCCTGTTCCAGCTGTTCAAGGGGACCTGGAGATGACCGAAATTGCTAACGGCACCACCGACCCAAAGTCCAATGAAGGTGATGAGTCCAAAACACCTTCCACTAGCATGGAATGAGGTGATTGTACTTGCTCTGGCGCGTTGCCCTTGAATGCGTTTCTTTTTCCAGCTCGATCCAGCTCCTCCACGCGTTCTTTTGCAATGTTTTTCCAGCTGCATTTCTTGCATATCTTCTGCACCTCGCCACGATCTACCAGCTCTTTCTGCTCTGCTTTTCATTGGTCGCCTGCTGGCTACATGCGTTGATATCCTTTGCCTTTTGCACTCGTTTAATCATGAATCTTGCTTGACAGAATGGATCCTCAGTAGTCAATCAACTTGTCATTAACAGTAAGAAGCTAATCACATTGACCCCTTATGTAGACGTCCTAAGTTTCTAGCTGGCCGGTTCGTCGCCCCTGACACTGGCGCCGAGAGCCCGGGCTAACTTAGGTGTTGTAACTAGCTAAGCTTGGCGGGCGACCCGGCACTCGGCACTTCTGCACACACTCATCCTTTCGAGTCATTGTGACCGAACAGCATGTTGGGCGGGGGCCTCGTATCAAACGGCAGCTGGCCTGGGGATGGCAGGATATAAACCATCTCAACAGCGAGATTCTTTTCACAACATCTCTCCTATATCAATCGGTCATCCACCATGCACATCCGCCGTCTCCTGTCCTCCGACAGGCTGGAAGCAGCCACCGTCTCCGCCAACGCGATGCTAGACGACCCGCTCTTCGCCGTTCTCAACCCCCGTCGAAAGGAGCACTATTCGGATTTCCGTGACGGGTTCCTGCGACGGCTACGATTACGGTCTGTGCAGCCTGGCTTTCTGATTCACGTCGCGGTCACGGATGAGGGGGATGCGCCGGGAATAGGCGAAGAGAAAGCAAAACCAGGGAAGATTGTTGGATAC
This sequence comes from Malbranchea zuffiana, assembly GCA_039700045.1. Classification (NCBI taxonomy): domain Eukaryota; kingdom Fungi; phylum Ascomycota; class Eurotiomycetes; order Onygenales; family Malbrancheaceae; genus Malbranchea; species Malbranchea zuffiana. Next base: position 828,107 of record JARUPO010000010.1, on the reverse strand, counting down.
TGTACCTGGAAGAGAAAAGGGGACAGTGCAGAGGCGAAGAAGTGGCAGAGCGAGAACGGGGGTTTATTCTGCAGTACGTCTGATCCATTCATCTTGCGGTCCTTTCACTGACAGATCCCAGAACTCTACTCCTTCATCTACACCCTGCAAGACCGTCTCGTCTCAACCTTCAACCTCGACAAGTCGCGAGACCCCGCCGCCTTCGCCGCCCGCATCGCCGGAACCAGCAACAACTTCTCCTCCCCCTCCAACCTCTTCTCCGAGATGTGGTACGTCGCCTTCCTAGCCGTGGACCCAGCCTACCAGCGTCGCGGAATCGGAAAACTGCTTCTGCAATGGGGGATAGAGCATGCGAAGCGTGAGGGGGTACCGATTGGTTTGGAGGCGAGTCCCGTGGGAAAGGGGCTATATGAGAAACTGGGATTCAGGGAGGTCAAGGTTGTTGAGTGGATGGAGGGACATTCGGATCCGATTCTGGTGTGGGAGCCGGAGGGATTGTCGATGGAGGAAAGCTGGGTTGAGAGAGCGAAGAAGGAGGCAGAGGAAGGAGATAAGAAGAATCGTTGAGTGCGGAAGTTTCAGAGAAGGGCGTATGTCCATCTATTCCCACCCCGACATGGAATACTAAATACGCAGATATTTGGATGTTAAAATACATGGCAAAGATACGCAAATACATCGCAATGTCAACAAATTGTCGCCTGGTCACCTCTAACCCGTCTTAACATCCTAACCTCCACGATCCCATGGAGGGTATCCACCGCGTCAACGAGCAGGCTTTACTTACAACTTGTCCAACACGCGATCTTTGCCTCGATTGTGTCCGGAGATACGATATTGCTGACGTTAGGAACTGGAGCATCTCGATCACAAAACCAACGTCCCGAAGCACACATCGTCTGGGCTGGTCAGCTGTTCAAGCAGAAGCGCCCACGGAGCTTGGAGGAAGTTGGTTATGCTACAGCCTCGCGGCCGCCATTCGTATCATTGGTGAAATTGGCTACCCGGAAAATACAGAGTCGACAGGCGCGTTTGCAGCTGAAAATTGCCACACAGCGTGAGCTTGACGGCACGAGTCCTGACCGAATAGTCCCAGATGGGTTGAAGCACGCGGATAAGCATCAACACACTCGAAGGCCCGTCCGATCTTGTTCAAATGACTGCACATACCCGACCTCCGAGGTGAGGACAACCTTCCTCGTCCTGAATTTCTACGGCCGACCGGTCTTCATCTTGGATTTTGCTTTTCCGGCCTTCTATTCGTGTGCAACATCCGGGTTGCAGACTGGCGGCCAGGAACTCTCCATGAGCCGGTTGGGGTAGCTGTTGACATGCACACAGTCAACAAATAAAGATACCTTGAAGTTGCTCACTGGAGCGTTTTGCATCGACGAGGACAGATGTAGCGCCGTTACTATTTCAAGACGCAAACGTGACCGCCGCGGCACATTTACTTTTGTTTTAAAAAGTACCGCACGGCCGTTTCTGGTCCAACGAGAGAGCGGCCAAGCATACCAGGGACGTTCGATAATAGGTAATGAATTGCAGAGTGGGCGAGGGTTCCGTCCCAGGCACATATTCCTTCGGTGATCGGGTATTTGGCGCATTCGCCTTCAATCAGATGACGGATACATTCTTCCACAGATTCCTTCGGAGCCGATTCGTTCTAGTCGCGAGTTCGCTGGTGGTGCTGATTGTGTGATCCCCTTGTCCATTCTTCGATTGTGTCTAGGTTGGCCTTATGCCGGACTCTGAATCGGACTGTTTGAGAATGGGTATATTAGGCCACGAAGTTGTCGAAACGCTCCCAAAAAGACTTGGTGGCCCGGCTGGAAAGGTTGAAACCGAGATGGTGGTTTTTGTGAAGAAAGATTACTTTAGACCATCCCATGGATCCTCCCGCCCTGATCACAACATTCAACAGGGACATCTTGAGCCTCAATACGGCGATCAGAACCCTCGAGGCACTGATGACACAATCACCCATTTGCCCATATATACTCTTGCTAGAACCCTTTAATGGTGGCTGGTCGTCATGTTCCCCTTCGCAATTCACGCCTGATCTACGCCGTGGTGATTCCTGTTCTCTCCAGCTTTCGTCATGCAGGCGGTAGCCTATCGTCGCCAATCTAATGGCGTTCGAATTCACAAGCTCATGGCAGAGGCAAAGAGCCTTGATACCCGGAAACAGATCTTCGAAGAACTCCAGACAGGCCGGTTGCGATTTCCCGAGCTCTTGTTATGGGGCGATGATGGCCTTCAGTTTTATGATCGCTTCACACAAATGCCATCATATTACTTGAATCGCAAGGAGATGGAGATTCTGGACCGCTATGCGGATGAGGTTGCAAGCGCAATACCTGAGGACAGCGCTATAGTTGAACTAGGCTGTGGGTGAGTGCTTCACTGCTGCTTTTAGTTGTCGCAATAAACTCAGCTTACAGGATCTTGAAGGAGCCTACGGAAGACTAGTCTCATTCTATCCGCCCTGGAGCGTTCTCAGCACAAGGTGTCGTACCATGCGCTTGACGTATCCTTGGGTGAATTGAAAACAAATCTGAACGCTTTGGCCGCCCCATTCAAACATTCAAAGTACATCAGCTTTCATGGGCTCTGGGGAACGTACGATGATTGCGCGGCTTGGCTGGTTGGTGACTTGGGCGCGAAGATGGCTCTGCCAAAATGTGTCACCTTTCTGTGGATGGGGAATAGCGTCGCGAATCTTCACCACTCGGAGGCGCAATCCCTTCTGTCCCGGCTCTCCGCTGCGTGTAGCGGATCGGGAATTGAATCTCAGTTTATACTGTCTATCGACGCTTGTGAACGCGAGAAACAAATTTACAAGGCATACGATGCGAACCATGCGCCGCTACGAAAGTTCATCATGAACGGCTTGAAGACAGCGAATACATTGCTTGGACGTCGAGTTTTCTGCTCAGAAGATTGGACATTCGCCACCGAATTTGACTCTGCGCAGCACGAACTCCAGGTCTCATATGTGCCTCGTCGAGAAGTCAAATTGGAGATATACGGGAAATGCTTCATCCTTGCTGAAGGTGTCAAGATTCGAGCGATTACTAGTGGAAAATGGCCAGAGAAGTTCGTTCGGTCTCTCAGCAGGGACATCGGACTGTCCGTCAGACATGTATGGCGTGATAGCAAGGCGGAATATTGTGAGTATCCTCGTCTTCATTTATGTACTCCCTATGCCGGGTCATGCTCATGCAGCCGTAGGCTTCTACCTCCTGCAGCCCCTATCGGCCAGGTCCGCGGTCATTGAGCGCTGACTGGAATGCACACGGGCTTTACTCGAATGATTCGGGCTCTATTCGGATAATCCGTCAAATATTCGGGAATAGGTTTGACTCGACGCTGTATTCCTGGGACCTTCACTGGCGCACGCTCTGTTCTCAGGGGCAAGGATGGTTGGTTCGTTTCAACTCCGTACGGAGTACTCTGTGATTGAATCAAAGCTGCACCTTCTTAGTAGCTGGTTAATCCAGGCTGGTGGTCTGTTCTATAGCCCCAGGATATGTTGCTATATCACTACAAATCACAAAGTCGGCACTAACATGTTAAGCATCAGAGAAAGTTTACTGATTTTGAAAAATCTCCACATAATTTACTGAATATCTGGGATTCTTGTATTCCGGTCACAGACTGACGTTCAGTCGACCCCGGACTTTTCAATATATCCTTCGCGCTTTGGCTCGGATGCAATGGCCGTTCTGTTCCCTACCATCATATATTCGGCTAGACGTTGGAACCAGCCGGCCGGATTCACGGACCTCGCCGGCCAGACTCATCTTCAGCAGAGCCGGGCTCCTTGGGAATTTGACCGGTGGTGTTGTCGGTCGGAGGCTGGAGACTTTGTTGATGTTGAGATCCGCGCCCCTTAAAGGAGCGGGATGACACTGAAAAGATGCGTTGTTTTGCTTGTAAACTGTGCGTCCTTTGTGCAAGGGTGAGACCATCTCATGCTGCTCACAGATGTTGTTACACCTCCGGTCTCCGCGCTGCCCTGAGGGCCCGGGTATCATCCCTACCGAGTCGTCTAATATTCCTTCCCATCCCCTGGTGTAGCTCCGTAAGTACGCCGAAGAGCGAGTGACATTTTGCGCTGGAGAGCCCGGGTTATGTCTAATATCCAATCCGGGCTCCTCGGACCTCTTCGTGAGAGCATGAATGGGATTGCAGTACGATGCTGGAAGCTGGAACTTGTTCTCCTCTACAATATCTGATGGTTTTCGATTCTACCAGATGTTTCATGTACGGGTGGTTCATGGTTTCTTTGACCCGGAATCCCATTAACATTGACTGCTCAGCAGCTACGAAGGAATAGTCCTAGAATACGGGCAAACAATAGTGGACATCAAGCACCTAAATGTTTCCATCTGAACGAGGAGATAAGTAGCCGGCTATGAGAGGGAGCTGAGCAGGCAATTCCCCAACCGGTTTAAGCGGGAACCCCGAGATCCAATTCAAGACCGAACACAGCGCTTCTGCAAGTAGCCCTGCGATTTCTTCCGACATGACCAAGGCCGACGTACAAACCTGGATTGCTAAGCTGTTATGTCGTGGTGTGGAGGTAATCCACACTTCGGAAGAAGGATAGAGCCGCCCCGTTGCAGAAAACTCGCAACTAACGCCGTGCGATGGGAGATTCAGGTCTGTCTCGATGTTCTGATGTTGGACGATGGAGCCTAGCTGCGTTCCCTTGGGCCAGTTGGTAGATCTGTCGACAATATCCTGTAGGTCGAGGTAGTCGTAACTCATTGTCTGCATGTGCTGCTCTTGCACAAGGTTGAGGAAATCGAGGATCGTCCGTGAGTTTTCTGTTTTGACACGGAATGGTATGTAATTGACGCACGGCCCGAGAACGCTCTCGATACCCTCAAGGGGTAGACTTCGCCCATTCACTGTTTGGCCAAACACGATATCCGTGCGCTGTGATATTTGAGCAAGGACGAGAGCCCACGCTGCCTTCACGAGCGTGGCTAGAGTGATGCCCACAGGAGTAACGGGAATAGAAATCTCCCTCGTTGCAGATATTATGGTGCGCTCTTTCGGTGCTAATGACGGCGGGGTGGAATGACACTCGTTTAGAGTGACCATCTGTGAACCCCGCAGGTATTCTCGCCAAAATTGGAAGGCAGTATCACACATGTTCTGTGAACGATAATGGACATAGGTTGAAAAATTAGTCGTAGTCGAGGTAATATCCCCGTTATACGCAGCCGCAAGATCCTGAAACAGGAACGGGACGGAAACTCCATCATATTGCGCATGAGATAGTCGTACCAGAAGCAAGTGCATTCTCAAGCCCGGGTTCGATACCAGAGTGAACGCAGTCGGCAGCCGAGCTTGGATAACCGTTGTGGCTAAATCTGTCTGGTAGATAGATTCGCTGTAGGTCCTTAGGCATTGATCGGTTTTGATCTGTCTGAATGGCAGATCAAAGGTCATCAACACGACTTGGCACAGGCCACCCGTATCATTATTGACGAAAAGGGTGCGGAGGATGTTGTATTTCTCCATTATAGATCTGCACGCTATGCGTAAACGGGATACGCTTAGATCCCCGTCCATCAAAAAAGAGAAATGCGTCCATGGGTAGCGGTCAATTAAGAACGATTGAACCTCGGTGGCAGGCAGCACATCTTCGATATCAGCCTTTGACGGAAAACCCTCGTGTCTTTGAAGGGTTGGGAATAGGGAATCGCCATGGAGTGCTGGCGTAGAATGCGAAGCCATCGATATCGCCTCACGGGGGATTCCATTGACATTTCTCCCAGAATTTTGCATGGAAGCCGCATCGGCAACGGCCGACAAGGCACTTAGCTCGGGCTGGGCGAAAATATCAGCAACTGTAAGCCGCAATGAACTTGCTCGAGCCATCGACGCCATCTTCATTGCAGCAATGGAATCTCCCCCAAGGTGGAAGAAGTTATCATCGATCCCGATTTGAGCGGGTGGCCGACCCAGAAGGCTTGCCCAGATTCCCAGCAACTTTTCCTCAGTTCCGGTGGATGGGCGCCGTTTATCTCCGGCTAGGGTGCTGTAGGCGTCCCATTGTTCTTTAGATAATGAGGCCACTTCATTCCGGAGCCGTCGACGGTCAATCTTTCCCGAGACACTCTTAGGAATAGAAGTCAGTGGAATGAATACCGATGGTACCATATATCTGGGCACCATGCCACGCAGCTTTGACGTGACCGATGTCACCTCTTTCAAAAAGGCCGGCTCAGCATCCCTGAATATCGGTCCGTTTCCCGCTTCTCCTTCGCGTCCTTTCCGTAGAATAAATGCCACAAGTAATGGATGGCTTTTGTCATCTTTTGGCACGGCTACCTCCGCTACAGCGTCGTCCGCACCGTCGAAAAGGCGTAGTATGTGACTTTCGACTTCACCCAGCTCAATTCGCTGTCCTCGGAGTTTTACCTGCGTGTCCTTCCGGCCGATAAAACGGATGGTCCCATCATCGTTATACTGAACTAAATCGCCAGTTCTGTACAACCGTCCCTTGCCTCCCGGCCGGAACTGCTGTAGCCAAGGGGGATCTTCCAAGAATGAAGCTGCTGTTTTCTGTGTATCGTTAAGGTATCCATCCGCCAACACAGGCCCTTCAATCAGCAATTCGCCTACGGCACCAATTGGAGCCAACCGGCTCGGGTCCGAAGGAACTGTAATCCAGCCAGCTCCACCAACAATGGTACCGACGGTGCCAACTTTCCACCCCTTCACTGGTAATGGGTATAAGGCACATATAGTTGCCTCTGCTGGCCCATAGCCATTAATCAGGTTGAGCTCACTTGCCCAAGTATCAACGTTCTCCTGAGTCACGGCCTCGCCACCTAAGACCAAAGTTTTCAGAGATGGGACTTCATTTGGCGATAGAAGTCGGAGAGACGATGGAGTTAACGTTGCCCAATTTACCTGCTTGTCGCATATGAATCCAGAAAGATTGTTCATCCGATCATATTCAGACGGCACACACAAACAGCCACCGGCCGCAAGGGTCGTGAAGATTTCATAGATACTAGCATCGAAGGCATAAGAAGCAAAATGCAATGTGCGAGTCTTCTGGGTAACCTGCATCCCTTTCGTGTGATCCCGAATACTAGTGCTGATTGCGGTATGGCTCGTGACAATGCCTTTCGGCTTGCCGGTGCTTCCCGATGTAAAAATGATGAAGGCAGGACCTTCTGGCAATACTCTCGGCAACGTAGAACTTGGATTCTCTGGTAAATCCTCGAACGTAGAGGAAGAGATGGCGATCAGCACTTCGCTAAGATGCGTAACATTATCATAGGTTACCGGAGAACAAAGCACTAGTTCGGCCTTGGTATCGTGCACCATCTGTTCCAACCGAGCGCGTGGATGACCTGGGTCAAGCAGCACACAGGCACCACCGGCTCGAAGAACTGCCATCATTGCCACGACAGACCACTTCGATCTCTCGAAGCACAGTGGTACTAGCGCCCCGGGCCTAACATCATTTCGAAGTAGAATCGAGGCAAGCTGAGCAGAAAGGCGACTTAGTTCGGCGTAGGTTAATTCACCATCCCACGAAGATACAGCTGTTGCCTCAGGAGAAACCGCACACCATTGGAGCACCAAATCATGGACGCATTTTTCGTTTGGAAAGGGGATGGAACTGTTCCAGTCTCCTAAGTCCTGAAGGTCCTGAGGACTGACCACTTCGACATCAGCGAGCAACATACCAGGACTTTGGCGTAGTTGACGCAGGACATGCTGGAATTGATAGACTAGTCTCTGTGCTTCAATTCGGCTTACGAGGCGCGGATCATAATTCGCATTGATGGAAACAGTGTTGTTACCATCATGGAGGGTACAGATAAGCACAAATCCATAACTAGAAAATGCGGCATAATTCTCCAGCTCCTTGGAGCTATCATCCGGAGCCAATAGGATATCCAATTTCGCATCATTTTTGGCCGGCTGGACACCGAGCTGGCATTGGAAGTTGCACGCGGCCTCCGCCTCCAAGCCCAATTTCCTGATATTTTGCAGACCCGTTTGCTCGAATGGAATCATAGAGGCTGCCTGTTTCTGCAAGGATAGCAGCATGGCCTCCACTGTAGCACCTGTATCGAGTTGCACACGAAACGGGACAGTTGCGATAGTTGGGCCCGCTATCTCCTCTATACCTTCAATAGGAGCATTCCGCCCGTTGACGGTAATGCCAAACACGACATCATGCGAGTCGGTATACTGGCCAAGGACGAGCGACCAGGCAAGCCGAATAAACGTGGAAAGGGTGTAATCGGTTTTAGCTACTTGTAAATCGGTAATGGTGTGTTTCAGGTATGCCTCCGGGGATGGTATATAACTAGCTGATGGGGGCGCGGGAAAGACTGCGGCGTGGATTCCTTCGAATTGTGCTTGCCAAAACTGCTCGGAGCCGCTGAAATTCTGAATATGGTGGACGAAATGATTAAATGGCCGATATTGAAGCTTCATTCCGCGATAGGCGGAGCTAACTTGGTTCAGAATCAGCGAGATTGACCAGCCATCGCCTAAAGCGTGATGTAGCGTAAGAATAAATCGTCGCCGAACCGCCGAGTCAGCGGGCGTTATAATAGCAAATCGTGCCAGTGGGTTTCCGGGAGACATTGGCTGTTTTGAGTCCTGGCTGACGTACTTGTCACGACAGTCGGCCTCCATCCAATTGATGGTCGTCCGAGGTACTACCTGGAGACACCCGAAGGACTCGGTAACGATAATTCGCGTCTTCAGAATTGGGTTGGCTTCCACCGTTGCCTGCCATGCAGCACGAAATTTTTCGAGGCAGACGTCGTCCGGAAGCTCATACTCCAAATGGCCGGAGTACATTCCGGGTCGTTTCGTACTGAGCATCATCATACCCTCTTGGAGAGCTGTACATGGGTAGATATCTTCGATCTCATCAGGAGAGACCATGCACTGGACACTTGCAATATGAAGGACGCTTTCAATGCCGACGCGGCCGAGGAGCGAGAACGGCGTTATATTTTGCTGGTATTCTTTCGGCTCGTGAGAAATAGCCAGCGCTAGATTGCTCACTTGTGGGTTATTAAAGACATCCGCAGCCTTGAGGATCAACCCTGCTTCTCTTGCTAATCCCACCAACCTTATTGCCATCAGAGAGTCGCCTCCAAGCCGGAAGAAGCTGTCTTCCGCGCCAATGCGTGAAATTGGAAGGTATAAAGCTTGAGCAAAGAGGCGTTGGATGATCCGTTCCGCCTTAGTGGTGATAGGCGCCTTAACTGTTGTGCCAGCCATGTAGGCATCAAGCTGCTCCCTAGAAAGAGAGGAAGCCCAGTCCCGCAGTAATTTCCGGTCAACTTTTCCTGTGGCGGTAACTGGAACATGCGCCAACGGAATGAACATACTAGGTACCATAAAAGCAGGGAGGACTGCATTTAGCCTCGCAGAAACCCCAGCGGATCGATTAAAAAAATCCTCATGAGGGGAAAGGAAAATTCGAGTATCAGTTTCGTTGTTTGCCAGAGGAAAGGCGGTATCCCTATCGCAACGAATGAATGCAGATAAGACTGGGTTTTGTGTGCATTTCGGTGTGATCAATTCCACAACCACGTCCGCACCACTGAAGCAAAGCCCAACATGATGCTCAATTTCACCCAACTCAATCCGCTGCCCGCGGATTTTGGCCTGAGAGTCCTTTCTGGCAACATAGCATAGTGAGCCGTCCTCATTCAGTCGTACCAAGTCACCTGTCTTGTAAAGTCGACCCTGTCCTTTTGGCCGCAGCGCATTCAACCACTTGGGAGGATCAATGAACGCAGCCTCAGTCTGGCCAGGGTTATTAAGGTAACCGCGTCCAACTATAGGCCCCTCAATGACCAGCTCGCCCACGGCGCCAATTGGCACCAGTCTGTTGTGGTTCCCTGGGTCTACCACCCAGCAAATACCGCCAGTGGGATGGCCAATATTGCTAAGATCGGACTGTAACCCGATAGAGCACTGGACAGTTGCGTTGGCGGAGCATTCTGCAGGCCCATATGCATTCATCAAATGAACCTTGCCTGCCCAGTGCTCGGCATCCGACTGTTGCATTCGCTCCCCGCCCAGTATAATCGTGTGTAGACATACACTCTGATCTCGCGGGAGCGATCGGATAAACGAGGGAGTGAGCAACGCATGGGTGGCGCCAAACTCGTTCGCAGTCTGCAAAAATGTATCCGTTCGCTGTGACTCAGTAACCACACAAACACATCCTCCAACCATTAAGGTGCTTAGCATTTCCATCACACTCACATCGAAAGCATATGACGCAGACTGCAAAACCCTTGAGTGCCTGTCAAGGTTAAACAAGGGAATATGGGCAAAGGCGCTTGAACAGTATGATCCATGCTCAATGACAACACCCTTTGCTTTCCCAGTTGACCCAGACGTGAACACCGCGTACAATGCGTTATTTGGGCGTGCTTTTGGCAACACTCGGGTGTTCTGATCATCGTACCAAGAGGGGTCGTCAGCATCGATTACGATAACTTGTGCGGCAACCCTCATGCTGCGCGCGGCGTTTTTCCTCGACGAAAGGACTAACTTCGCGTCTATATCCCGGCAGATTTCTTCAAGTCGGTGCAGGGGATGCGACGGATCAAGAAGAACGAACGCAGCCCCTGCTCTCATGACGGCGAGCATGGCCACCAAAGTCCACCTAGATTTCTCAAAGTGCAGGGGAACAAATGTTTCAGGCCCGATTCCTTTGCGCATGAGGTGACTTGCAAGCCTGCTAGAAAAATTGTCCAGCTCGCCATATGTAAAACCTCCATCCCAGGCACTAACGGCGGGAAAATGTCGTCGCTCAGAGCACTGCCATTGGATCACCTCATGCACGCATGATTCAACGGGAGTAGGAAGATCAGCATTCCACAGTGCGAGCTGCGTCAAGTCACGCGTGCCGAGCTGCAAACAATCCGAAATTGGCGAGGAAGGTCGATCTGCTAGTAATTGTAGTATCTCAGAGAGGTGGCACAACATCCTTTGCATCCGGCTCTGAGGTACGACCGCTTCATCAAAAAGCACCCGTATATCCAACGAATCGCCAAGCAAATGAACCACGACTGTAATCGCGTACAGACGCGAGGATAAATGATCGGGCCGCGGAAGGAGACGATATTCGCGGAACAGGGGCGAAAAAGGGCTATCGGACTGTTGAATGACGAGAAGCGTCTGAAATGAGCATGCCCTCTTCGCTTCGCCACCAAGGCCACTGATTTTCTTGAGACCAGTGTACCGGAAGGGGATGTATTCTTCGAGTTTAGCAAGTAGTCGCGCCCGGAACTCTGCGACGGTTTCGCCCTGGTCCAAAATCACGCGCCAGGGCATAGTGGCAGCTGTTGTTTCCGATATATTGTCGACCTCACGCAATGGGACACCCCGGCCTGCAACATTGATCCCACATAGCATGTCGTCGCTGCCGCCTTGGTGTTGACGCTGCCAGAGAGCGCAAGCTAAGGCAACATCGACGGTTTGTGTCAATGTATCAGCAGCGTGGGTATTGATCTGCACATGCTGGTGTATTTGCCTAGTGGGATTCGGGCGATAGGTCGCAGATGGCAACGGTGGAAATATTGGAGCTTCCAGGCCTGCCAACTCTTTCTCCCAGAAGTCTCTATAGCCATCCAAGGATTCATCGAGCTGGGACAATGGAGCCACCGCATTCAAAAGGGGAGTAGATACTGTCAGTGCTGGGAATTGCACTATTGACCTCGAAATACTCTTGAGAAGCGATGAATCAAGTTTATTTGCTAGACTTGTCATTAACTCCGCCAGCGCTTCGTCGAAAGACCCCACCAACCTCCGAGCATCACTTTCGTCCAAAGAGCACGGGTAATACGTTACGTAGGCTCCGGTCCCTCTTTTAGACAAGCACAAGTCAAGGAATACTCCGACCTGAAGAATCTTGTCAGCTTCTATCTGAACACGATAGAAGGTATGGGCTTTACCTCCGGAAAGTAAGAATTTCTAAGGTACTGTAATTGCTCCGTAGCGTCGTATGGCGCATCCTCGAATACTGATCGTTGAACCACGGCCGTACAAATCCTGCGATCACCTTGCAAGCAGCCGTAGTTCGACTTGAGGCATCCTTGTTGCCTCAAAACCTCCCAAAGGGGAGTATTCGAGGAGAAGTCTGCGAGGCAAATGCATACTTTCCAGTTCCCAGCCTCCAAATCGCCATGGCCAAATTGAACGACATCAGACAAAGTTTCCAACCGCAGGACCAGCGCCCATGCCACTTGAAATAAGATGATGGGTTGAATGCCATTTTCATGGCAGAACGTAAGAATTCCCACGGCTGCATCGAGCGAACCGCCGATGGATATCAGATTGTCGTCAGTTGTAGCCCTGCTTCCATTTACATCGAGGTGATTGGCGGTTCCGCCAACGTAAAGATGTCGTCCATTTTTGGGTTGCAATTCTCCAAGTGGCTCCATTGAAATGGACGCTTTGAAAGAATGAAGGCGTACGGTAGTCTATATCTGCAGCTCCTCGGTATAGAGACAGAAGGAATCCGACGAGCTTGTAAACCCATCTCCGGTTCAATGGAGTGTAAAGCATTTTGCGTAATTACCCGCGGGTTTTCAAGCAGCTCCTCCATATATCCGGGGAAGATCCAGGACGTCGCCCGCCATGAATCCAACGAACAGTCCCAACAGGCATCGCCGTATTGCCGCTGTCAATGGAGATAAGAGCTGGCTGGACCACTCTGAAATAAGATACAAAGGTCACAGCGATATTCCGTCCCGGCTCCGAGCTTGGGGGTTTCGGATCCCCCGGTGGTCATCGATGGGTGAGAGCAGCGTGATTCCACGCTCATCGATTTTTGGTCTGGTTGCGAGAAGACTGATTTGAAAGAGATATTCCGCCATCAGAGCTGTTGCTGTTGGCGATGTGAATGCTTTTAAATACAACAGTTATGATGAGCCCGGATTGCAAGGCATCACGATACACTCTGGGCTTGAATCCTGACCCCGGCGAAGAAAGCCGTCGGTTCCTTCACCACCTCGCGCCTGGTTTTGGCATACAGGGTGCCATATCCCTCCACGCAACTGCTCAGCAACCCGAGCCTGTATACACCCAATAAGTAGAAAAAATTGATTCCATGGTTCTTTTGAGATTGCGTACTTTTCAGAGCTCGAAAACAAAGTCCAACATGCCGATATCAATCTTTGGGTGATATAAAATCGAATCGCTTCCTTACATAATAACTCGTATGAAGCTTGAAATAATACCGTAACTTATGAAGCTCACATATTAATGGATATGTACTCCGTACAGAGAGGTAATTTTCAACTCGCCCACCGGGGAATTTTATAACGACGCCGGTTATAAAAGGTGACTATTTCAGCAGAACCAACTGTCTAGTGGGCGAGATGCCATCTGATCACACCCCGACCTGGTTTGCTTGAAGTTGCCGCGACATACATCGCGCGCCAGAACCCCATCTTGAAGCTCAAATCGGAGCTGCTGGATCAACAACATTGATAACCGGGCTCCTCCAAGTCAGACGACACACAAACTTCCAGACTGGCACTTCAACACGCCTGACCAGAGCTTGATTACGGAGGAGATATTGTTACACTGTTAATCAGTTACCGTCGTCCGTCGCTGTCTAGGCACTGCGGATCTCATGTTGCAGGCAGTCCAGGGGATATGGAGCCGATAACTGCGCAGAAAGGCACGGAACATGGAAGACACGGAGACCTGGATCTGCCCATTCGCATATAGAGCTGCGGTTTTAATGCCGAGCGGAATCTGCAGAGACCGGCGGCGGCAATCTAGGAACTTGAAGTTTTCCTTGGCCTCAGTCTCTCTGCTCTACCTTCGTTGTTCAAATTCCCGGATGAACATCCCCCAAACGCGAGCTTCCATCGTTTGATCGTGAGGAGGACTCTTTCCTAGTTGAGCCCAGCCCGACTCGTCCCTGAATCCATGACGCAAATTTTCTCTTCCCAGGTGCTTGTCGCTCTCCTGGGCCTCACATCTCACATCTGCTACTTCAGAAATGGCGAACATCATCTCAATCCAATTCGATACGTGCAATTGCATGTTGCTTTGTTTCCCGTCGGCACCATCATCATTCAGTATGGCTGCTTGATTCCGCTGAGCCAAGCGTGCGGCATGATGATGTGGTTGGCCTTTGTTTACCTGGCAACGCTTTATTCCAGCTTGGTCACCTACCGTGTGCTTTATCACCCACTCAGGGAGATTCCAGGCCCACTGGGAGCGCGAGTTTCGGCGTTTTGGCTGTCATTGCAGCTAAGGCGCAAGCCTGCTTTTGAGAAGCTCCACGAACTTCATCAACAGTATGGATCGATCGTGCGAGTCGGTCCCTCGGATCTCTCCATTATACATCCTCAAGCTGTGCAGCTGATCTATGGCCCCTTATCTCCCTGTACGAAGAGTGCCTTCTACGACCTGAGCGCGCCATTTCGATCACTGCATTCACATAGGGTGAAAGCGGCGCATAATCAGCGACGTCGTATCTGGAGTAGTGCATTTGGTGATAAAGCTGTGAGAGGATATGAACTACGGATCCGAGTCTATCGCCAGAAACTCATGGAACATCTCTCCTCCCGCTGCTCTACGGTTGCCAACATCGCCGAGTGGCTGAGCTTTTATGGTTATGATGTGATGGGGGACCTTGCCTTTGCAAAAAGCTTTGGGATGCTGGATACTAGCAAAAATCATTGGGCCGTTCAATTGTTAGTTGACGGCTATCGCCCTTTGGAATACCTCCTTCCCATTTGGTTTTTCAGGCTTGTAAATGGAATACCTGGCCTTTCAAAAAACTGGTGGCGCTATGTTCAATACTGCGATGAGAAACTTGACCAAAGATTAAATGTAAGGAATGAGACACATGGTTCTTGCTCGTGCTCTGGGACATCGAACTGATATTTGGCAGACTAAGGTGGATTGTCCCGATATCAGCACGTCGTTGTTCGCTGCCTTAAACGGGCAAAAGCCAAATACGGATGAACTTAACCAGCTGAAAGGGGATACGCAGTTAGTTATATCTGCAGGGAGGTCAGTTGCCCTATCATTTACCTCCCCGAACTTGATGTTGATTTTTCCCGTCTTCAGTGAAACAACTGCTGTGGCGCTGACGGCATTAATATACGAACTGGCCCGCCATCCACATGAAATCGAGAAGTTACGGGCGGAGCTTGCTGAGCATCAATCCGATTCGAGCGGTGAATATCTGCACGATGATATCGCGCATCTTCCGCACCTTAATGGTTGTATCAACGAAGCACTTCGCCTCCACTCCCCTATCCCGAGCGTCATTCCGCGAAAAACTCCGCCAGAAGGCATTAGTATCGACGGAACATACATTCCTGGAGGCATGACTGTTTATTGCCCTCAGTGGGTAATCGGTCACTGTACGGTTTCCCCAAAACGGTTTCCGAAGTTTTCGACTTGCTAATAGCTGTACCTAGCTGAGTCTGTCTACCTTAAAGCGGCAGAATTTATCCCAGAACGCTGGTATAAACATCCAGAAATGATCAAGGACAAAACTGCATTTGCGCCATTTAGCATTGGTGTGTACTCAAATTCCCCTATGATATTCCTTTTGATTGGAATGCTGATATATGGCCCGCCGAGCTCCAGGTCCGTACTCGTGCATTGGTAAACCACTGGCGCTGATGAACATTCGTACGACCATAGCAAGGTTGATCATGACATTCGACGTCAGTGTCGCCGCGGGAGAGGATGCCGCGTCATTCGTGACAGGGGAACGAGAGCATTTTACCATGTACATTGAGACACTTAATGTAGTCTTGACGAAGCGGGTGGAGCGGTAAAATGGGTATATCACAATTGATTACCCATGATTCATCTTTAACTCCGTGGTTTCCTTGACTGGCATAGTTATGAGATGTAAAGATGGTACAGAACTCTCCGAAGTTCCAGGCAGATCACCACCAATCCAAAGAACTTATACGCCACTCATCTACGATGCGAGTTTGATACTGCATTTATTAGTTATAAAGAAACCCATCTCCTTTTCCTGTTGTTATCTCGATTCATCTGCAGCACATGAGTTACTACAAACCTCTGATTTGCATACAGGAGATAAATAACCATTGTGTTAACGATTGAACATGTCTAAAAGCCCAATCTTTAACATATGAAAACACAATGCGGAACTAAAATTGCCACTAGGCGATGCTATCACAATTGCAAGTAATGCAGCACGGGTCACTGACCAGCGGGGGGACAAAGGAAAGCGGACGCTCAGATTGTTAGCAAGCGCTACTGTGAATCTAGCAGTTTACGACGAGGCAGGGAAGATGAAAATTTCGATCCAGAGTGGCAAGGAGGCTATTCGGACGGAGACGGCTACATGCTCCCTCGTGGCGAGATGTCCATGGTCTCAAGTTTGTTCAACTATGCGAAAAGCCTCGTGATCGATATGCAGCTTAGCAAGCGAGTGACGGGGGACTGGGGGGATAAAAATGGTGCTGGAGTTATGGTCGAGGGACAACTTTCTGCAGGGGACTGCGTGGTTGCATGCGATGGAATTCGGAGCATGGTGAGGCAAACCATCACGGGCCAACATCTGAAGCCCTATTCAACGGACACTGCAATCTATCGGGCCTGGGTGGACGGTACAGTGCTTGGAGACGATCCCGAGTGCAGTTGGGTCTTTGGAGATAAAAGAATGTGGTCCCGTTGCAATGTTTCCTTGGCCCAAATGCCCAGTTTGTAGTAAATACAGCACAAGGAGGCCGATGGGTCGATTGATGCTGCACATACATAGTATGAAACCTCTGTTCCTGAGTTCTCTCCTGTGTCCGCAGGCCGACCATAACCGACAAGCCGTCTGAAACCCGATCTCCGGAAGTTCTATCTGCACCTGCGAGACTAGAGGACGTGCTTGATTGTATTGACGGCTGGGGGGCCCAAGAAAAGCTCACTGCACTCGTGAAAAAAGACTCCCAGACATAATCTCATCGATTATCATTTGCTGATGATGGGCCCGCTTGATACTTGGGTGTTCCGGGGGTTCGGATGATAATCTTAGGAGATGCTGCCCATCCCTTTTTGCCCACTTCCGGCCAGGCAGGAGGCCAGGCGATCGAGGACGGAGCAACCGTAGCCATTCTCTTAGAGATGGCGGGTGCAATCCGCGCAGTGGAATACCTGCGGTAAGGACAGCCCAATGGGAGAGTATGGTCAATTTCATTGAACTTAGAGACCTCCTCATAGGTACGAACGCGTCACGCTCATCGAACAGCCTCGGCCGGAATGCGTGTCAGTTTATGCAGGATCTTAGCTGGGACAAGGCAGTGAAACCCCAGCATCGGTTGGGGTGAGGTGCCCAGATAGGATTTTTAAACACGACTGCCAGAAACACGCATATGAAGAATATGAACGCTTTATGTCGGCGGTGCGAGAGGGTAAACGTTTTACGCCTCGAGAGGCCCCCCGGCACAGCGCGTCTCCTCACCAGCTGCTTGACCAGGGAGCTCTCTTGATTTTCTCATCGTCTGCCTCATACAGAACTGTATCAGGTTCAGAATAAAAAGATTTTCGAGTTTGCTTCCTCGCAGTTGTAGTAACTTGAAGCTGGCCGTCGCTGAGGCCACTGCGCAGGTGGGAGTGGATGAGATCTTGGTGGTTTGGTCAGCCTCGCGGTTCGCGGCCCGTGGGAAACTCCGTAGTTAAGCGCGATAAACGCGCGCTATCTCCGTCTTGCAACCGGCTCGGCCCGACACCATTCCGACTCCGCACGTGACAGAGAAAGTTCGCGAGATTCAACGACCGCTTCCATCCATGATTTCGTATTCTATCACGGTTACTATACGATTTGAGAGCCTCGAATTCTGGATATAAGCATTCCCACATCTCTACTCTCCCTGCCGATGTTCGGAATGCCCACCATCTGCCGGCTGCGGTGACTGGTACTATCAGACCGTGACCTGAAAACTGCCCGGAGGCTTTCTTTAACGGAGCCACATGAAACTCGGACATAATGTCTCAGGCCAATCTCAACCCAAGCGGAGTGTTCGTGGCGGAAGTGGATGAAAACCGCTCCGTGCCAGCCGATCGGGTAATCGACACTGGCAGGCTCGAAAGTCCCGTTTGAGGAATCGAGCAGTTGCCACCCGCTACCCAGCAGGCCACCGCCATTCCACTCTCATGCTGGCAGCCCTCCCGCTCCGCCAGGAGGGTATAAGATGGGATTAGGATATTCGGGTTCAGAATCTCCTGGTTTAGTTACCCACCGTATGAAGTCTATGCATTGTGCTCTTCTCAGATTACATGAAACGATGGCCAGGCCATGAATTAGGTCAAATACTGCGGTTCAGAATTCTTTGGTTTACAATCCTCTGATTTCTGAATCTCCTGGTTTAGTTATCAATAGTATGGGACCCATGCATTGTGCTGCTCTCAGATGGCATGAAACAGTGGCCACATCACGAGGTGAGTTAGATCTCCTGGTTCAAAATTCTCTGATTTAAAATTCTCGGGTTTACAATTTTTCGATTCAAAAATCACTCGTTTAAAACCCTCCGTTCAGAATCCTCTGGTTCGGAATCTTCTAGTTTGGTTGCCAACAGTATGAGACCTATGCATCATGCTGTTCTCAGGTGACACAAAACAATGGCAACGGCATGAATTGGGTCCTGAGAGCTTTTCCCGCCGTGTTGGCGACCGCCAGCCCTCCGATCCGGAAGGGATGTGGGATAGTGGCCTACTTCCCTACTTGATCTGAGTACTTTGACTGCCGCGAGGTTTCTCGTTCCGCATCACTTATATTTCCAAAGCGATACTACTCACCTTAGCTAGCAAGCAAGACAGCGTGGTTGAAACGCTGCCTTCTCACCATGCAGTCTCCGGTGTTGAGCGGCTCCGAGACTGACGAAATGCTTTGCCAGGACCTGGACTTTGCGAATGAACATCAGAGAGAGTGGTGGCAGAGCACCGCGCCACCCTTTCTCAAGATGATGAAGGATGCCGGCTACAATACTGAGACACAACACAAATACTTGCGTCTCCATTATATATGTATCCTTCCGTATCTGGGTGACTATCCCGGCCCCGGAGCGCCTCAGCGATACGCGAGTAGCCTGACACCGTATGGCGTTCCCTTCGAATTGAGCTTCAACTACTCGCAGTCTCTTGTCAGATTTACGATTGAGCCAGTTGGCCCCCTTGCAGGGACCGACCTTGATTTTTTCAACTCTACGGCTGCCGAAAAATGTGTTAGTGACCTGGCTCGGTTCGAGGATAGCATCGATACAGATCTCTTTCGCCACTTTAGCCAAGAACTGGTGATTTCCGAAGCTGAAGCAAAGGAGCTCCTTGCGACCAAGAGGGATGTCCTGCCTGCGGGACCTGGAAGAGGTCAATATTTGCTAGCGATGGACCTGAAGGAAGGGCAGCTTCTTTTGAAAGCCTATTTCTATCCCTCAATGAAGGGTCTGGCGCAGGGAAAGACAGTTGAAAATCTGATGTGGGATTCGATTCGCCAGACAGACCCCGCTGGCAGACTTTCTCCCTCTCTAGCCGCAGTCGAGGAATATCTCCAGTCAAGAAGCCATTTTGTCGACGCCAGCTGTCAGCCAACATTGTTCCCATTATTTTTGTCGTGCGACGTGATCGATAGGGAGCAGGCTCGTCTGAAAGTCTTCGTCATCGAAATGCAAGCAGACTTCACTCGTCTCGCGGATTTGTGGACTCTAGGAGGACGCCGAAGCGACAAAGCCACAATGGACGGGCTGTCGTTACTTCAAGAACTGTGGGGAATCCTACAGATACCTGCCGGCCTCCGTAGCATGACTTGGGGCCAATGCCAGCTGGGCTCTGAGCCTGAATACCTCCTACCGTTGATGATGAATTACACACTCATCCCCGATAAACCGTACCCCGAGCCTCAAGCCTATCTCGCGACATTCGGGATGAACGACTCCGCAACCGCAGATGGTCTTTGTGCCTTTTTCAAACGGCTGGGCTGGGGCGAATTAGCCCACTCCTACAGGGAGAAACTATCGTCCTACTAGTAAGTGGAAACCCCAATCAGCAAGATTTCGAGAGGATATGTCTGCGACTAACATGCATGTTCACGGCTTCAGCCCATCCAGAAACCTCAACGAGACTCGCCATCTCCAAAGCACAATCTCTTTCTCGTATCGAAAAGAAAAGCCGTATTTAAGCTTATATTTTTCCCACTTTTAAAGGTGGTAAATACCCACTATACTCCCCCCTAGACTCAAGGCAATTCTCCTACAATCTTGCCCGCTATTTTGCAGGCCGCATTGCTCCAATGTATCGCTCTTTTAGGCTTGGATGATTCATATTCCTCTCGGGTGGCTTATAATTGACTACGTATAATCTCAATATATTTTTTCTTTGACCTGCAGGGACATATGCATTCTTTGACGCCCTCGTGCAACTCTTTGATGCAACCACGATCGCTCTTAGAAACATTACCTTTTTGAACAGAAAGTAAGTGACTTATCAGCCAGATCTACACATGCCATCATCATCCCAGTCCTCGCTACCAACCCCATGCCTAACAATAAACAAGCCAGACCCATCCCATTTCTGTTTAACTCGATATAATCTCTCATAGTTCACGCCCCAGAAGAGCCCCCGGAAATTACGCTCATGCGGGTCCGCCTCATTCAAGTAAGCACCCAAGGGTGATCCCTCAATGGCGAACAGGATTGGCATATCGGTCTCCGTCAGCCTCTTCTCGGCAGCCCGCTGTGCTTGGAGGTCGACCTCGAACGACCGCATCAGCACAACGAGGAGCGCAGAAGATCGCCAGGCCGGGTTCAGGGCGCTCTTAATCGCGACTCTGTTGGAATTCACGGTGCCGCCGAGAACATTGACGATGAATGTATCCCTGGTGGAAAGATCGAGTTTGGCGAGAGATTTGACAAGGGAAGCCGGTCCACCAGGCGAGTGGAGGAATTGGTTGGAGATCAGGACGCTGCCCTGAAGAAAGCCGGCCCCTGCAACGTTCGTTGGGGTAGGCTCATTTAGCAGAGTGCTTATTCCTCTGTAATACTTTGTGCGGTATTCGTGCTCAAGATTCTTGTCTGACCGAATATAAGAGAGCAAAAGCCCCAAGTCGCGATCCACGGTGGCCCTGGTATGCGTCTCACCGACGAAGAACACCGTCAGGTTTGCATAAAGGACTGTTTCCTCGCCCAGGGGCATCCGACCGGCGCCATATTGTGCAGAGTTTTGACCCGTTGACAGATCCCGTGCGGTGGTAACCAGGTTCGTCAGAGCCGACCAAAAGTTTTGCTTGTGCTTTTCTGAAGCCCTGAAATGCACTGATGCAGTGATCACTGGAACCTCGGGGTAGACTCGCATTGTGACACGGACAGTGACCCCGAAGGTGCCACCACCACCGCCTCGGAGGGCCCAAAATAGATCCTGATTCCGATACTGGTTGGCCGTCACTATTGTTCCCTGGAATGCCGAAGACACGTTAGGATATTCTCCCAATGAAGATTGGAAGCATGCCACTCACATCTGCGGTCACCACTTCGAACTCGAGGGCCTGATCTGCGGCCAGCCCTCTCATCGGACTGAGAGGCGTGGAGACTCCTCCTCCGTGAATAAATCCTCCGGCGATACCAACTGTGCCGCACTGTCCGGCCACGGTTACATATCCGCGTTTCGTGGCCTCAGCATAGAGCTCTTGTGCCATGACCCCGGCACCAACGGTGACGGCCATGCCTTCGTCCCCGGTGGAATCATTTGGAGCTCCGGCAGGAAAGAAGTGATTAGTGAAAACGATTCCTTTGATGCGATTTGTGAAAATCTGCAAAGAACCCCGGGCACTGGATCTGCCACCTGCGTCGTGGCCTGTATTCTTGATAACGAGGCGAATATTCTTCTCTCGTGCGAAGTTAACAGCACTCCGTATGTGCGCAGCTGATTTTGCGATAACTGAATATCTCGATATCTGGCCCTGGCCGCATGGATCGTCGGCTTTCGACGTCGATACACGGCAAATCTCGTGTGTAGATAGCGACGTTTCAGAATTAAAATACTGCATTGCGCCGGGCTGTGCTGCTCGCCATGCCGAGTTGTATGTTCCGGCGAGAACTTCGTCGCAAGCCGATTTGTCGTATGTCCTGGCCCGGCAAGCGTATCCAATAGGTCGAAGGCGGATCAAGTTACCATCGACTGATGTATTCAGGGACTTCCATTCACGCGGCGAAGGCCAGCAAGGGTCGGATGGCCTGCAACGGCACGAAGGTCGAGGTCTCTGCTCCGTTCCTCGAATACACAAGGCAAGGGAAAGGATCGCAAGTACGCGGAAGACTAGCGAAAAATGCATCTCGTGAGCGTGAATATCGACAATTGTTTATCGTCAAGGTAGGCATGCTCGAGCGATATCACTGGCACGGCTCAGGACTCGGACTCAGGAGTCATGATATCAGCCCAACCGATTTGGAATACGTCTCCCTCACGCAGTCATTCATCGTTCCTCCTGTCGCCCGGATTCAAAGCCGTCGTGCATCGCCAACAGCCTGTTCTCCTCAAGTGTTGAGAATTCGACAATTTCATGGCCGGCCTGTGCTATGTCGCACACGAAAAACATCTTCGTTGATGTCAATCCCGTCTGGGTTTGAATGGTAACTACTAGCCGTCTCAGGGGCCCAATCTAACAGTCGCCCATAAGTTGATGCCATCAGACCGATTGACAACATGACGGATCCATAGAACCTTGCCGTCCCCGACAGCCATTCAAAACACTATTCGAAACATGCCTTAAACGGGGTATATTTCTTGACTATGGCTGAGACGATGCAATATATTCCAATGCCAGTGAGTACTCTATCCCAAGGTCTACCGTTCGAGATTCAGCGCCTCATCAATCTGACAGTTATTTTCTCCCTGCAATGGCTACTCCCACGAACGGCTGCAGTGAATCAAGCCCAAAGGCTCCTTATCAGGTCCTGGGCCGGTGGCTCGGTTTCTCCAACCAGGATCATGAGACCTGGTGGCTCAATACGGCGCCGTTGCTAGGCAACCTCCTCATTCAGTCAAAACTACGATACCCACCAGCAATATCAATACTTGTGCTTTTATCACAAACACGTTCTGCCGGTGCTTGGGCCATACATCCACCCGGGGGTTGAGCCGCAATGGATGGGCTACTTCACCAGCGAAGGCCATTCGTT
The DNA here is from genome assembly GCA_039700045.1 of Malbranchea zuffiana. NCBI lineage: Eukaryota > Fungi > Ascomycota > Eurotiomycetes > Onygenales > Malbrancheaceae > Malbranchea > Malbranchea zuffiana. The sequence goes on along the minus strand of JARUPO010000010.1, from coordinate 804,915 downwards.
TGAGACCAGTTTAAACCTCCAGGAACATGACGCAGTGGTCCGTATCGGCTTCGAGCCGCTTGGTCCTTTTGCTGGCACCGACCATGACCCCTTGAATCAATTTGCGGCGCGTGAATTTCTTGGGAAACTAGCCCAATCCCAGCCTTGCATCGATCTGCGATGGTTCAATTATTTCGACTATAAGTTCGGATTCTCTCTCGAGGAAGCGCGCACGATTGCTTCCAAAGTACCCAAGCGAGGAAGAACTCAACGTGCTCTCGGTTTTGACCTGAAAAAGAACGGCCGTCTTGTCCCAAAGGCCTATTTCTATCCTGAACATAAGTCGAGAGTCACGGGCGTCCCGATCGCAAACGTTGTTTTTAACGCCATCAGGGGGCTTGACGAACTTAGCGATCCCGCGTTCTCTACAGCCGTGCAGAGACTAGAAGAGTTTTTAGCACCTTGCCTCAATAATCTAGCGGAAAATCGAGACCAGAACACCAACGAAGTGTTCCTTCTGGCAATGGACTGCCTGAAGCCCAGCGAATCCCGCCTCAAAGTGTACGTTCTTGAGTCCCTTGTGAATCTAGCCAGTGTTCGAAAGCTCTGGACGTTAGGCGGGCTCAGGGATGATGACCCTGCCACTGTGGAGGGGCTGCGCATTATAGAAGAGCTCTGGAAAATTCTCGGTTTGCCAGACTCTCAGTCCCCATTAATGAATTTCGATACCCTACCCACTGGCGCCAACTACGAGCTGAGGGTGGGCTGCCCCTATCCCAAGCCGCAACTTTACATCCCCCTTCATGGACAAACAGACCTGGAGCTTGCCTCACGAATGGAGAAGGTTTTCGACTTCCTCAAGTGGAAAAAGCTCGCCGTCAACTACAAGCAGGATTTGCTGGCAAATTTGTAAGTTCCCGCGCCTTTGATTGTTTTCCACCGGCTTGCACGTTTTGTTCGTTGTTTACCCCGGAGACTCTGGGTTCGTATGCTGATTCCGCTGATTGTCCCCTCTCATGCATGTAGTCCGAATCGAAACCTCCAGGAAACCGTCGACGTTCAGCGGTGGCTTTCTTTCTCCTACTCTGTCAAGGTTGGGGTGTACATGACAATGTACTTGCATAGTGTTGGGGGCTATGTGGGAAAGTTGTAAATCAAGCAGAGGGGAGGTTTCGAGGAGAGATATTCTCATATTATACCGCACAACACAAAGGAAGTTGAACAGGGGTTCTCGGGGCAATTCAACACTTAGCATTTAGGATTTAATAAAATCAAACTTACTTGAACGATTCTTTGCCTATCAATTGCTGCATTCACACTGGTTGTTTGGTGCTTGGTGGTTAGAGGACTCACATTTCCACACTTGCCGTGGTCCTGTGCTCTGAAAGAATAGATAGGAAAATGCTTGAAAGCTCATGGAAAATAAAGAATGCTATCTCTCTGCCAAGGGCGAATATATTTAGTGAGTTAGGCCGAGCTAGGTGTGTCTAGCTTGTTCTGATTGATATGCCGGTTTATAGCAATATTGCAAAGATGCAATGTTCCGCCTGGTGGTTGAGACTTGGAAATGCAATGGATTCAGAAGACCTTTCTGAAATTGGCATTGATCTAAAGCACCTCATATCACACAGAAACTATCCAAGCGTCTATACATCCTGTCTTAGCCGTGGAACAAAGAAACATCAATCACGCTTTCTATTTCACTTTTATCACTACCCCAAAAATGGTATGCTTTCTAGTATACCTATCTACAGGTCCCACCAACTCTCATGCCAGTCTCGCAAGTCCGTCTTCCCCTCAAGTTTCAGATACGGCGTCGAATCCGACTCCGGGTCTGCCTCCTTTGTCGTCCAGCCGTTACCCCAGTACGCGAAGCGGTTTTTACTTCGATTCTGCGGCAGTAGCGTGTACTCAAAGTCCTCCCAGCGGGGGAAACGTCGAATAAAGTTGGCGTGCGCGGCACTTCCGGGCCAATGGCCGTGGATTCGGGCTCCTGGTCGACCTCCTACAAGATGGTTATTTTAGCATATCAATTCGATTATTCACGCGGCAAACATACCATTTGACCAAGAGCTGCATTCCTCACTCAAGACCGTCGTCGGGAAGAAGGTATCGATATATTCGACAAAATCATCCGCTGCGGCTTTCGAAGGGGTAATCGTTTGGATTCCCTCGAAACTGAGCTTGCGCAGCACACGCGCGATGTACGTGACAAGAGTCTCGACGGCGTGCGGGAGTGTCCCCGATGGTCCAGCGGAGTTAGGGCCTAGAAGATAGAACAAGTTCGGGAATCCAGGCGTTGCAAGACCGAGATAGGTATATGGAAAGCCAAACTTGCCATCTGCCTTCCATGCAGATGACAGATCGACATCTCCGGAGACGATGGGGAAGGTGGGCGCATGGTCAATGTTGGCTCCTGTCGAACAGATCACGGCATCTACGGGCCGATGGACGCCGTCTACCGTCTCAATGCCTGTCTTGGTAAATCGTTTGATCCGGGTTTGAATAAGAGTGACGTTGTCTTTTGTCAATGCTTCTAGATACCCTGGTCCAGGGGTGAGTCGACGGCAGTGCGGCGAGAAGCTTGGTACAAGCGAGTCGAGCAGTTCCGGCTTATCTTCTAAGCGCTTGGCCATTAACTCCGTGAACTCCTTTTTAGCAGTCAAGTTCTCCTTTGAGTTTTTGAGCACCGCTCCAAAGCGCTTCCAGTATGAACCTTCAATCTCCTTGCGATATGCAAGGTACTTCTGCGGGTCTTCAAACTCCTTCAGCTGCTCAGGGCTAAAATACATCGGCTCCGCCTTCCTGTCGTGGCCTCCAAACGAGCCGGCAATCCAGGTCGGTGACCGCGCGTAGTGATCGAGGTGCTTGACGACCTTTTGTAGCTCGGGGACAACCTGGACGCCACTGGCTCCGTTACCAATGACAGCAACAGTCTTCCCCTTGGGATCAAAGTTCGGATCCCAGTTCGATGAATGCCGCAGATGGCCCTGGTAGTCCTCGATACCGGGGTAATCAGGAAGTCTCCAGGCGTTAAACCGGCCGATTGCGCTGATCAGAACATCAAAGCTCTCTTCTGTTACCCCCTGTGTCTTTAGGTCTTGCACTCGTAGCACCCATTTGCCTTGGTCTGGGTGCCATTGGGCATGTTGGATCTTTCTGCTGAATTTGAGGTAGCGGTAGATATCGTACTTCTTCGCTACGGACTGCCAATAGGCTCTAATCTCGGCGCCTTGGGCGAATTGTTCTGTCCATTGAGTTCGCGGAGCGAAAGTACTTTGGTACACATTCGATGGAATATCGCAGCGGACGCCGGGATCTACACGCCATTAGTTCCTTGACTTAGGTATGGATATAAATCCGATTCCTACATATGTTTTCAAACCACGTTCCACCCTATCTCAAAGGTCAGCCTTGCTTTTCCAGGGCATTATTCTCTGTTATAGTTGGATCACGTACGACATCGCTGTTCTTCTCGAATATTGTCAAATCTATCCCCGGGACTTTGGCTGGGAGTAAGATTCCCGCAGTGATACCGGAAATGCCAGCGCCAATCACTGCAACCTAAGATAATAAGGACAGATTAGCATATACTCTGGGCATTAAGAGGAAAAGGTATGTTCGCACCCGTAAAGATCGGCTTTTGTCAACAGGATGGTCCTCAAGCTCAAACTTGGGCCTTTGACTGCCGTTACTGCTCGCCCCTAACTGTCTGGATAGGCCTTCCAGCCTAAGTGTCGCCTTTGCGGTAGTCATTTCCTCGTCTCTGTCAAAATTTCAACTTGGAAGACAAGAAAAAGAATCATTCAGTCCCATTTTACTAGGCATCGTCGTGTTGGTGCATTTATCAATCACGACATTGTGCTCGGCGGCTCGAAAGTCCAAAGAGACAAGACGACGCTGAACTCGCGTCATTGCGCAAAATGGCTTCATCTGTCGTCAGAGCTCTCTCCACAGTTCCCCATAGCTCTAATCTTCTGCATGCAGAAGGGGATCCAGCCACGGCAGGGGTCGCGATCAAATCCTTGCATCATCGCATGGCGTTTTTAGCTCCTTTCTGGAAATCAAGACCGTTAGTTACGGGTCTCTTTTAGATTATGGACAGGGATACCGACGGCTATTGCCAGGCACTTGCATGTCCCAATCGGGAAAGTTTTCTGGTCCCAAACACTCGGATTGAAGGTATGGTGTCAGTTTCACTTCAGATGAGGAGACTTTGCCCAGCTCCCGATCGCATGGCAGCCAGATCACCACGTGGAGCCCATGCGCAATGACTCGCGGAAACTCTGTGAATATCCATTTCAAAGTTCGAGCAAGTAAGACGTGATTTTGAGGAGAGATCTGCAATGTCGTACAAACCGGGGATTTATCAACATATATCCATCCGTCCAGGGTGAGATCTGCTCTCAGGTTGATGCAGACATCTCAGCGAATTCTACTTTGCCTCAACAATGCACGAGAAACGCAAGGGGCGGATGCCCTGGCATTGGTACGCCAAAGATGACAGTCCCGAGGAACGGAAGCTCATCGTCAAGCTCGATCTGCTCATCGTGCCTTACGCTGTCATCGCATACTGGATCAAATACATCGATCAGTCGAATCTGAGTAAGTGGATGCAATGCAACACTTAGGAAAAGTCCGCTAACCCGAGGTGACCCAGACAATGCGTACGTTTCGGGCATGAAGGAAGACCTGGGCTTCAACAAGAATGAGCTCGTCAACCTGAACTCCATGTATACGGTGGGAGCGGTTATCGGTCAGCTGCCATTTACCTTCCTGTTCCCGATGTTCCCGATGAACTACACCATTCCGGCGCTGGAACTGGGATGGGGTATTTTCACGCTCTTGCAATATCGGGCGGCAGGTTACGCCGAGCTGATGGCTTATCGGTTTTTTGTTGGTCTTTTCGAGGTCAGACCCAGCACCGAACCATGGTTGCTCCTTTGCTAACGAGTTTCAGGCCGCATTCTTTCCAGGAGTGCACTACGTCTTAGGCGCGTGGTACAGAGGCGACGAGATCGGCCGGCGGGGTGGAATTTTCTATGTTGGCCAGATGCTGGGAACTCTGACAGCGGGCATGATCCAAAGCGGAGCGACTGCCAATCTGGACGGTGTTAGGGGCCTTGCAGGTTGGAGGTGGATGTTTATCATCAGTGCCTTAATGACTTTCCCCGTAGCGATTGCCGGGGTATTCATCTGGCCTGGGACTCCGGCCAAACCAAACAAACTCTTCCTCACGGACAGTGACCTCGCCTTCGCCATCAAGCGTCTGGAAGAACGACGAGCCGCCGCAACCGAGACCACCACGCAATCAAGATGGCAGATTGTGCGCAAGGTGTTCACCAGCCGGCGAATATACCTCATCACCTTCTGGGACATCCTGTTTTGGAACGCTGGGTCCACTACCAGCGGTGCATATCTCCTCTGGATCAAGAGTCTCAAACGCTTCGCTGCACACAAGGTCACACAGCTCGGAACCACCGCGCCGGCGCTGGGCATCTTCTACGTCCTTTTGGTCAATTTCAGTTCTGACCTGCTCTGGGGCCCAACGGGAGCGATCGTATTTGCACATACGGTCCACTTCGCCGCCATGACAATCCTTTCCGTCTGGAAGGTTCCCGAGGCAGCGAAGTGGGCTGCGTTTAATCTGAGCTTCACACAGGTCGCCATGAGTAGCGTTCTGTACGGCTGGACAAATGACATGCTCAGACACGATGCGAACGAGCGTTCTTTCATCCTGGTGTTTATGAACCTGATCGCCCAGAGCACGACGGCATGGACACACGTCCTCGTTTTCAAGACTTCGGAAGGCCCACGGTTTTTGAAGGGTCACACATTCTGCGCGACAAACTCTTTCGTGATTATCTTCTTCACCATCTTTGTTATTCGCCGGTTCGCAAAGTCTCAGGAGAAGAAGCTAATGGCAGATGACGGGGGCACCATGAGCAGTAGTGAGGGGCAGCTGTCTCCAAGCAGTGGGTCTGAAAACGGGGACGCATCAAGGGACGAAGCAAAGGGCGCGACGGTGACGAAGGTCGCTGTATGAGAGAAACATCGAAGGTTGGGGTAGTTAAATCACGAAATAGATATCTCGGATGATGTGAAACCGTCGAGGCCGTCGAATGCTTGGCAGTGGGTCGGTGCTTCGGGCCGACTCGAGCCGAGCATCGCGACATCAACATCAACTTCACGTTCACGATAGCACCTAGCAGAGAATAATAATTATTTTATCGACTTGATTCTTGGTCACTTAATCTTTCTCAGTGTGAACAATTTGAATAATACTCTGTATTAGCGCTGATATTACTTCCGCTATCGAGGGCAGTTTCCTGTGCCCGGCTCTAATTCCGATGGCTTCTACTCGTAAGTTGTTAAAAGGACTCGGATAGCTAGCTTTCCAGCAACATACATGGCTTCAAGGTTGAATGCAAGGATAATTCTGCTTCTAGACAGGGGTGGACGCACTGTTCACCGTGCGGGCCCTGATACTTGCATTGCTAGGGCTGAAACTATAATGGTCAATCATGCAATATCTGCTAAAAGCTCGTCTATGAGCTGATCATCGGGGCTTTCCCCGGCGCAGAATCAGACACGACTGACTCGTGTTAAGCCCCAGGCACAGTCCCATTATTGAGATTTCCTTAAATCCGAAGAAACAGTGGATATCTTTCCGCCCTCTTGGGTTGATGATATTACGACAACGGGGGCTCGTCTTGCGGAATCACCTTCGCATACGCTTCCCAGTTTTGGCATGAGATCTGGGGCGTCTACGCCACCAGTAAGCCCTGAAACGTGGAAAGATACCCCATCCTACGATCGGGAAAACGTGCCAGCTATTCAATATCCCTTGCAGGGATCAGAGAGGCGTAGCAGGAGGGGGAAAGGGCCCAGTTCGTTATCAGTGCATTCGTTTTTGCGGAGACGAGTGATGTTGCCATGAGAAGCGCGATGGCGTGCGAAGAATGGTTGTTCAGAGAAAGAAGGTGAGGGGATATCTTTGGTCAGTCAAACTGGGGTCCTCTTCCTTCTCTTGACATCCTTCAACAGCTCAGAAAATCAAAGACATCCGTCTCATCAATTGCCTTCGACAACATGCCTTCAAACAAGAGGAACGGCGTCCATAATGGAGCTGACAAGGAGTCTCCGTCCCCAAAGCGACTGCGCAGCGCCAACAACGGCGTGTCAAACGGAGCTCAAAATGGAAAAATTAAAAAGAAGATTCTCCTCAATGCGTTCGATATGTCGACTGTCGGCCACTTGAGCCCAGGGCAGTGGAAGGTAGGTTTCCCATTCGCAGGGTGAATATGGAGCACAAGCTGATATTGGTAAAGAATCCCAACGATCGCTCTGCAACTAAGCGAGGTTTGCAGTATTGGATTGATTTGGCGAAGACCCTCGAGAGGGGAGGCATCAATGCGCTTTTCCTCGCCGATACGTACGGCGGATATGACACTTATAAGGGGTCGGTGGATGAATGCATTCGGCGGGCGGCTCAATGGCCGGTGACAGACCCAACGATCGTAAGTTCGGATACGTGCTGCAGAATAGACTCACAAGACTGACACTCAAAAAGCCCATCAGTGCTATGGCAGCCGGTACGACATGTCCCTTCGTGCTGTATTTATTCGGCTTACTGATTTCTCTCAGTCACGAAGAATCTTGCCTTTGGTATAACCGCAAGTACAAGCTTCGAACCTCCCTTTTTGCTTGCCAAGCGGTTCTCGACTCTTGATCACCTCACAAACGGTCGAATTGGATGGTATATGAACCCCTGCCCTTCCCAGCCAAATGCAGCGCTTAACACGAAATCTCAACAGGAATATCGTCACGTCGTGGAAGAAAGCTGCATTTAAAGCCATAGGTCTTGATAGCCCCATTGAGCACGATCAGCGATACGCACAAGCGGATGAATACTTGCGAGTTCTGTACAAACTCTGGGAAGGCTCATGGAGCGACGATGCCATCATCGAGGACGTGGAGAACGACGCCTACATTGACCCAGATCGGGTCCGACAGATCAACCATCACGGCAAATTCTTCGATCTAGAAACAAGGCACATTGTTGATCCTTCGCCTCAGAGAACCCCGTTTCTCTTCCAAGCCGGTACCTCAGCGTGAGTCTAGCTAGAATATCATTATCCTCCCGCATACTAATATCAGTCTAGGGCCGGATCCGACTTTGCAGCCAAGCATGCGGAAGGTATTTTTGTCACCGGCCATGACCCCTCTGTTGTGGCTCCCAAAGTTGCTCATATCCGCAAGCTGGCAAAAGAGCACGGCCGCGATCCAGCCTCGATCAAATTCTTCTGCACTTTCACCCCGATCGTTGGCCGCACAGATGAGGAAGCTCAGGAAAAACTCAAGGAATTAAAGAAATACGCATCCACAGTCGGAGGTCTCGTTCTCTTCAGCGGATGGACGGGTATCGATATCTCAAAGCTCCCACTAGGGAAGGAGATCACCAAGGAAGATTCCTTGGAAGCACACAAAGTTACATCCGCTTTATCTGCATTCACCACCACTAGCAAGACGATCCCCAGCTGGACGCCCGAGGTCGTTGCTGAAGTCGCGTCTATCGGCGGCCTGGGCCCCGTCGGCGTTGGTTCACCCTCCACCGTGGCTGATGAGCTTGAACGCTGGATAGAAGAAGCCGACGTCGACGGATTCAATCTGGGGTACGTCACTACGCCCGGTACATTCGAGGAAGTCGTGGACCTACTGGTTCCCGAGTTGCGCAGGAGGGGGATCTATTCTGAGGCAACGCGGGAGGGCATGGCAGCTCGTGAAAAGGTATATGGTCCTGGCCAAGCTCGTCTGAGGGACGATCACACGGGAAGCGGGTATAAGTACGACGTATATAAGGAAGACCCGCCATATGTTGCGGAAAAGAAGTCGGCAGACGGAAAGGGAGATGTTGGTGGTCCCGAAGCGCGACCCCTGAAGGCGGTAAAGGTATAATCGATTTCCCGTATTATGTTTGAAGTCACAGATCGAGATGCAATAAATTTAGAAGAGAACGTGTATGTATTATTCAGTTTTCTGTAATCTTTCATTTTTACTCCATTTTGCTCCCATCTTCGAACAATCTGAGCCCTGTTGGTTCCAAGCGAAGGGCGCAGACCCGCTGAAAAAAAGGTGCTGTCAAGTCTAAATTCTGGAGAAGTCTGCATAGAAGCTTTTCACCAATTGAATTGTCAGTGCGTGTGAGTTGTGGACTCCAATGTCGCCATTCTTCGTGATATTTGCTCAGAGATCCATGGGAAACGTGGGGATTTCTTCAGGGCGCTGGTGCACTTGGTCTCAAACTTCAAACTCCTTCGGCCTTGAAAATATGTAATGCTGAGTCTCGCCTCTTTCATTTGCTGTCGAGTGCTTTTCTTCTCTCAGACTTGCAAAGTATGCCTATCCGCAAGTCTATCCATTCATATGCAACAACTTCTTTTGATATCGGACATTTTATAGTGGCACCACGATTCGAGGCCCATTCACAGATCCATCTCTTAAGCGATCCAGCGCCGCATTAATTCCCTTCAGACCGCCCTCAGCTACTTCGATATCAGGCGTATGCAGCAGCTTTGCTTCTAACAACTGTTCAAGCCAAACCATGAGGCTCTCACCCACACCCGCCGCTTCATGGAATATCTTAATAGGGACCGTGTGATACGCCACATCTGGAGTCTTCTCCTTCGGCACTCCAACGAGGCAGACCGCATGGCCCCGTTCGTTGCCCGACGGGCTCAGTGTCTGCGAGAGCAGTGCGGCGCTCTCTTTGCTTCGGGTATCTAGGCCATATCGTAACTTCCCATTTGTGACGGTTCGGATGATTTCGATGGCTCTGTCCGTGTCCATTCGGTCGACGAGAATATCAGCTCCCAGCTTTAACATTCGAGCACCGTGTTTGGCTTGGTCGAGAACACTTATGACACGAAGGCCTGCCAGTTTGGCTAACTGTATTGCAATGCATCCAGTTGCAGAGGACCCTATCGCAGTTAGAAGAGAACTGTTCCAAGCTTGAAGTCGTGCGCGCCTTACCGCCCCATATGACGATCCAGTCACCACTCTTCGGTCTCTCATGTAGGCTGATTCCCTCAAGGCATTCGGTCCTGATATCCTTTGGCAAAGAATCCGGATCCAGCCTGCGCACAATATTCAGTAAATCCGGCCCCTTTGCTTTGCCTTCGACCAGCGAGAAGTCGACACCCAGACATATTCCCAAACTAATCGCAGCCGCAACATACGCCACGCCCAGCGGGGCTGCGCGGGTTGGCGATAGTGTGCGCGGTAATCGACAGGCGTTATGCTCTAGGACAATGGCGTATTCTTGATAGGCCCCCTTTGTTGAATCTCGATAGTCCGTGCTCACAGCGAGGACCTGCGGAGTGTTAATGGTTATTGCACCTTGACAATGAGGGCTTAAGCTTACGATATCCCCATTCCGAAAGCGAGATGCTCGCCTTGACTCTTTGACGACCGCTCCCGCAAGATCTCGTCCCGCTATGCAGGGCAAAGATGGAAGTCCCCAGCCAAAATCACTACTTCGAATTAGAACTCCGGCTCAGTTTATCAATTGGTTCGTAGCAACTTACGGCGCCTTCCAATCTATAGGATTCAAGCCAATGGCTTGGACTTTGACCAACATCTCATGCTCATTCTTAGGCACCGGTATTCGATGTCCCGTGGTATGCTGGTATCTCTGCTTCGGCGCATGCAGCAGTAATACTTCTTGATGTGTAAGATGAAATCCATCATCGGCACCATTTGTAAGAGCGGTTTTCACAATCTGGGAATGCTGAGGACGCTTAGAGGGCTCGCTGGCCTCCCGAATGGTATCAGGAGTATCCCCATAGCGTCTCTTCAGGCCCTTTGGCGCCACGGTGGTGATAACTTCAGACAACGACATGAGGACCAGAATTTAAAAAGCCTGTGCTTGACAGAACAATGCCTTCCAAAGCAAAGCAGGGAATCCTTGGGGTAGCCATGCTCTTTAAACATGGCTCTCGGTATCAAGAAACCGAGATCTAGAGAAGCAAGTCATCTTAAAGCCGAACTCCCGTAGAGTACGAGTCCAGCATCACAGCTGTGGAGCCGCTGGACAATATCATATGTAGACCCAAGCACGCGATTCTTGTCGTGCTCCTCTGGCCCATTCACAGAAGCATGAGGATTCCCGCGAAGAGGACTTTCGTAGTGCAAATTACGTGCTCTCTTGGCTGGAATGCGTCAGATACATTTTGTACGGGGTATGTCATCGTAACTGCACTGCAGAATGGTGGGGCTTGGAGGGGCCTCGCAACAGTACCGTTATGATGTCAATGGGCCTGGTGCCATGAGGGCCGGGGACTTAGGCTCAACCTCAGGAGGAAGCAAAATTTGCGGCACCATTCTCGGAGTCTGAAGCGAACGCTTAGTTTAAGGAACGCTTAATGATGTCTCGGCGTTTTTCGAGCACGTACCTAGGAGAATGAACCGAGAAGAATATGTATACGCACAGTGTGAGTACAATGAGAATAGGCGCCTAGCAAGTAATGTCGGGGCTTAAACAATAATCTTCCAAGCATGGTGCTATAAATCAAGGTTGAATTCATTTGTGCCAAAATTAGGTATAATAAACATTCCCGGAAGAGTCCAGTAAGTACAGTACTCCGTACATTAACATAAGAACCCTAGACACCATGAGTACTTCCATACAAAAGGCAAGGACGATCAAAGAGGAGTCGCAGTCGGACACGGAGGATTAGCCAAGGGAACCTCATTACACCTGTCGACAATGAATGGGTTATCACATAATGTCAGACACGGAACATCTATCGGCACAAACACCAGGTATCCAAATCCTGGGACCAGAGTCCGATACTCGCCCACCCTCAGCGCCGGATCCGCCTTGAAGCCGCCTGGGCATGCACAGCGGAAGGTACCCTCAAAAAAGATGCAGGACGTGGTGATGTCGCATCTGTTGAGGCCGGCTTGAGGATTGCAGGGTACACAAACTGGAGTAGGGATAGGGGTGGTAGTGGTGGTGGAGGTGGAGGTGGTTGAAGTGGTTGAAGTAGTTGACGTGGTCGAAGTCGTGCTGGTAGTAGAGGTGGAGGTGGAGGTACTCGAGGTGGTAGATGTAGTCGATGTACTAGAGGTGGTCGAAGTGGTCGAGGTTGTGCTGGTGGAAGTACTGGTCGAAGAAGTAGTGCTTGAGGTGGTAGAGGTACTCGATGTTGTCGATGTAGTTGAACTCGAAGTAGTCGAAGTCGTGCTGGTGGTGGTGGTGGAGGTGGTAGTTGGTGAGGTAGTACTCGAACTGGTAGAGGTAGTCGACGTCGTAGAGGTGCGAGACGTTGAAGTGGTCGAAGTAGTTGAGCGCGTGGTAGATTTAGTCGACGTAGATGAAGTTTTTGAGCTAGTAGAAGAACTTGTTTTCGTTGTCTTGGTGGTCTTTGTAGTTTCAGTCGTCTTAGACGAGGTTTTGGTGGGTTTAGTATGAGTCGTTTTCGTATGCTTGGACGAAGTTGGCTTCGTAGTAGAGCAATGACCCGTGATCCCGATCGTCTTGGTGATTGTCTTCTGGCAATGCTCTGGACAATGGGTGCTAGATACGGGTAGGTCACTGGGGTATACGCCAGGTTCTTTGGTGTGAGGGGTCTTGCATGGCGATTTCGTGGTATGCTCATGGCAAGGAATGGTGCGGGTGATCGTCTTCGTGATCGTCTTCGAGCAGTGTTTTGGACAACCGGTGGCGGACTCAGATGGGCTGGGAGAAGTCGTGGTTATCATCCCACTCCAAGAAGTAACTGGGATATACGCTCCATCCGATGACGGTTCATGGTGTTCAGAGGTCGGATTTCCCGCCGAAGCCCCCCGTGGGCATAAATCTGAATTCCTCCGGCAGCCACGCTATGATTTCTCAAGTCAGCTTTCACCCCGACGGTTCCGAGGGATCGCAGTCATACTATAGCAGAATATGCTGAAAGAATATCTTCAAGCCTCTCTGTAGGGGAGTGATTGCGAGACTTGCCATCCCTTTTGTTGCCAGACGCGTCGAGTGCTCCATCCGGTGATGGTTGAGATGGCGAAATCGCAATGGATGCCACTGTAGGCAGGAGTATGCAAAGCCAAATCAAGCTACGGGGTATTCGGGTTATTCCTCCCTCCATTGTCGCTGTTGGGGCGATGTCGCAGATTCGCACCGAGGGTAAGCTTCAATATCTCCTGATAGCACTGTTAACAGCGACGTGACAGGAAGCAAGAGGTCAGCAAAGGAAGAACATAGAAGATATCATCCGACCCCGATAGGATGATAATCTCTTTTTATATCATTGCAACCGGAGCCGTGGCCGGCGGCCACATGCCGGTAGAGCATCTACCTCGGGCATAGTGAGCAGTTTCATCGCAATAGCAAACAACAAGCCTTGAAAAAGTAGATGTGTGTGGGTAGCACCGTGTTAGAGATCTATGACGCATCAAGAAAACGGTGGCGCTCCCAGGTGTCACAGAGATCTGCGAACTGCTGCAAGACGGCGATCGGATCGCTGAAGGGCCTTGGCAGGAGGTCGTATGAGAATTCTAACTGGCATAGAATCGAATTCTTCAGCGAGAAGTAAGAAGAAGACGGCCCTAAGGAGTGTGAGAGTCCTGTAAAGAGGAAGAGGCGAAGCGTGTAGCTGGCAGGTAGCAAGAGAGCGAGCATGGTACTCGGTAAGATTAATGAGTTTCCAACCCAAACCCAAGTTACCACCGCCAAGTCCAAGTTGTAGCGTTTCGATCCGTATTAACTTGGCCGTGCCGCTGCCACCACTCAACAAGCCTCCTAGTGGTCCGAATCTTCTGTATGATCAGCATGCTAATTAGGCTTCATGTGGTCCTGCCGGCAGAGCAAGATAAAGAATTAGTTTGTGATGAAGATCATCGTCATGCATCACGATGCCAAGCTTGAAGATTGAAGGAGGTTATCCCTCGCCTGTTGGCTCCCTTACTGTTCTATATAGGGCCTCGAGGCCTCATGTGTATTAGTATTATACTTACTTTTGCATTCTTCCATAACGAGTCCCACTGAATCTTCACGGGCAATGTTGACTCTGGCCCGGGAAGGATGAATCGGGTACAACGTAGCACCTATCATAGCGGTTTCGCTCATGCCGATATTAGTAGGCCCGCTATACAGCGGGAAGAACGGACGGAGCCGAACGAGCCCTTCGGATGAACCGTGCGCTCCCGAGAGGGTTCCCCGAACAAGGAGTCGATAATAATAGGAAGAGCCGAAGCCAATGGGCCGCACAAAGGAGCATTCCGATGGAACTTAGGAATCAGAACGTAAGTATGTTTTCCGAGCAGTGAGACTCGCTGTCAAGAAAATCTGAGCAAGCGTCAATGGGATATTCTATGGCGACGAATCTGATCCATGGAATCTCCCAAAGAGCTCCTCATCAGGGCTCTTGTAGCTTCCCAAGAAGAGGCTGCCACTAGTCGCTGGGATGCCATTCCATCTATTGGCGTGGCTGGCAGCTGAAAAGGCAGTCAAACAGAATAACTTGAAGCTTACAGTACAGCTGGCAGTCTGTCCGAGGCACCTTGGCCGGCAATATGGCATAATAGTGACTGTTGCACTGCAGGATTCAAGACGGCTTCGGGTCTCGACAGGCTCGTCGTCAGAATTGCCTATTTGGGAGGTGCAAACAGGGCAAACACCCAGCCGCATTGTGCTTAGTCATCGTGCCAAGCCGAGCTGCCTTCCCTGTCAACATCAACCACCCGTGGACCTTCGCTTCGTTTTCTTCGTAAAATCAGAACAACAGAGAGACAGCCTGCTTCATGGCACTCCTCAACGCTCCCAACCGTGATGGCGCTCTGTTCCTGTTTGCCGCGTTTGGGGGAAATGTCAACTGAATACGAGGTCGGCCCCAAGCGACCGCTCGAGCTAACCAACTTCAGTCAAGTGAAATAGGGAAATGAGTTAGGGCGTGCGGGGATCCAAAAATAGATGCGATAAAAAACCGACAGGATGCCCGCTTCTGTTCCTTCGCGTCCTCACCCCTCCTTACCTTCTGAGAGAAGCCGTTTGGGATCGCAATAACCCTTCAGCGTAACAGGCACGATGCTAACCCGCCAGCTCCTCACGCAGGTGCTTCTTCTCGCGCTGGTCCCCACGAGAGCTTTCTGTAGGAAAGGTGGAGGAGGCGGCGGCGGAGATGGAGATGGAGGTAGTGGTGGTGGTGGTAGTGGCGGAGGAGGCGGAGGCGGCGGTTCCAGTGGATGCGGAGCGCGGACCTCTTATCTTACCACCCATGATATCTACGCCGACTACGTGAAGAATGGAACGGGGAACTTGGAGGGTATGAGCCCGACTGGTTCATTTTTCCGCGGCGAAGCTATTTTCCACTACAAACTACCCACGAGACGACAGCGGAGCACCAAATCACCGTGCACAAGCGAATGGAAATCCCTTCGGATGTTAGGCTACGCATGGGCAGGTGGGCAGCCAGAGTACCCAAAAGGCTCGGAAAATCCATTTATTCTAGGATTCAAAGCCTGGCAGAGTGGCAGTCCTGTCGCAAACATCAGCACGGCGTATCACCGTCTCAGCAATGAGCCCGCTTGCCCCGAGGTCCCGGATCTTGTGAGGTTTCTGACGACGGAGGGAATCGACGATCGGGGAATGATACCTCTCGAGAACACCGGTAGGAATACATATGGATTCTTCCCGTCAAAGGCTGCTGATATATTCTCGATAAATGCCTTCGCAAACGGATCGGACGCAACGATGGTCGATTTCGAAACCCGGTTCCTGAAGGATAGCAAGGGACTGAAGACGGCGCCTATTGAACTCAGGCTACCGGGTGAAAATAGTTATGGAGAGTCATGGGTCGACCTTGATTGGTCGGAAAGTCTGAATCTGACCGGTTCCATCACAAACACGACCCTGGACTTGCACATTGTCGGGGATAGACGTGTCACGTTCAAGAATTCCAGGTCGACGACCGATGATACCGAATGTGACGTGGGCGTGAACATTACCTTCTCTGGTACTTTCCATAATGAAAACTCGACGGAGAAGCCTAGCGTTCGGGGAGAAAATCAACCGCTGGTTGCATGGGAGAAAAATGGGAGCACAAGATTTGTGCATTTTAGTTATGGCGCTTACATGTTACTGGTTGTCTGTGTCACTGGGCTGCTATAACCGTTTTGGTGCTGCTCAGTGGGTTATGAAGGCAGCTAACTGCTTGCATATGATATTTGTATTATTATTATGAAGGCGTTGCTAGAGGGAGGGATCGGTTACTATAATGAATTCAACATGTTATGAATATGAGTGGTTTCCTCCGCCCTGTATACTCAGGCTTTTGTTCCGCCACAGATGGACGGACTGCTTCAGCTCTTCGTATGAACGAGGAATCTACTTCAAGGAGAGGTATGTAGGTTTAAAGCCATGATAATTCTCCTCGGAGCTTTGCTAATTCACTGCCAGATCCACAAATTTAATCTAGATATCTATTCACTGCCAGTTCTTAAACTCACTTCGGAACATCACCACATCTGACTCTCTCCCATCTCTGCTTTTTTCGCTTCATATAACCAGTTGGCTCTTCGAACATGGGAACGGCTCAAGTATCCACCTTCTTAGCTCTAATTTCATTTTTCGAAGAGGCAAGAATTGATTATAAGCTATTATATCCCTTCTCTCAATCTCACGTCCTGATGTGGACGAAATTTTCCCCAGGTGTCCAAACTGCATGTCAGTTGACGCCTCGACGAGTTGTTTATGCTTTGCTTTTCTTACTCCCCTGAACGCGGTCATAATCTTTTCCCAAACTGGGCTTGCCGCAATGGACTACGCTTCATGAGATCGTAGTCGGATGGGGTCTTGTTGTGGTCTTTATTGCCACTCAGGTGCATTACCTTAAAAACTTCTGCCAGCACATCTTGCATCAACCTAACTCCTATGGGATTATCACTGATGACAATGAGGCTGCACACACTGGCAATGCATTGCAAGATGTGTGGCTGTATGAGAGTGGTAAATGTCAGAATGTATAGTTGATGCTTGACATTTATGGACTGTATCTCTATGAGATACTTGAGCTTGGTAAGTACTTCTCTGAGCCAAAATTCTTAGGGTGGGTTGTCTCATTTGTCTCTGCAGAAGAAGTTGAGGATTCCAGAATGATTGCAGTCATCAATACCCACAACATGTCACTGTCAAATGGTTGATATGTTGACGGCCAAGATTTTGATGGCACTTGGAAAGAATACCTGACTGCCAGTGCACTGAAATCCAACTGACCAAAACATCCGTCTATGTTGCCATCTCTGATCATACAAGCTGAAACCAATCTCTGGTGGGCTGCTGCAAAGTATGGGGACGGTAACTACCCCGCTGACTATCTGAAAGAAGCTATACGTGTGAAGACGACCAGACGCCAGTTTGATGCTCTACACGACGTGTTTGAAGCTTCAGGGTGCGTTCTTCCCATGCCGCAATTCTGGAGAGAGAAACTGAAAAGGGAGGCCTGCTAACTGTTTCTCTAGCTCTCTCAGAACTCCAGTCAGGCTGCCTTTACCCGAGAGCTCTCGCAAACTGCTATTTTGCAGTATTCTGCCTACTTGCACCAACGAGCAATCAGAATGGTGCCGCGTTTTGGTCCTTGGAGATGGGACAGTTCTATTATCTACATCGATCATAGTCTCCCTACCCCTTTATTATGCCCCGATATCGGCAGATTCTAGCTTTTGTCCAGAGCATCACCCTCCTAAAAGCGAAGAAGGGCGGAGCTATGTCCCCGAACGGCCCAACTTATCTATCCATCTTTTCGGAGCTGTTCAGCGGGGCCAAGTGCCCATACCTTGTCCTCGACGAGATAAATGCCATCAAGAACGCAAGCAGTTTGACATTTGCTGCAATATTTGAGCTGCGCAAGCGGTGCACCACATGCCTAGTGCTCACGGGGAGCCCTATTGACAACTCTTGGCTGGACATGTTTGCATTGTTAAAGCTGGTGGAATGAAATGAGATAGGAACAAAGAAAGGCATGATGAGCCTTCTGGCTACACCAGACAAACATCATCCAGACAGATGGAAGCCCCTCGCTGGGGGATGGTTTCAATATCTTTCCAAATTCTGCACAGTACAACATAGGTGGCAGACACCTCAATACCGCTCACATCTATCAGGATGGCATTATCATTCTTGTCAATGACAATATGAAGTCAAGTATTCAAGAACTGTACTTCTACTGCATGCTAAGTCGCTAATGTAAGAGGGAGAGAACAGTTTTAAAACTGTCCTCTTATATATCCCACTTCAGACGCGCAAGAATGCCCATGGGATTGGGCATGGAAATGGTAAAAGGCCCAGCTCATGTTTGGAGAACGTAGCATCCAGAAATCAGAATCGATCAAAAATCAAATGACGGAAGGAATGGTTCTAACTGTGCTCGATCTTCTTTTCTTTGGAGGAGCTCCCTTCCTAGCTTCCTAGACTTGATCTTAGCAGAAAAATCAGATCAACGATCACATTTCATGCATAGTGATGAGAGGAGTGAGAACCGCAAACGTTTCAAAACAAGGTATATTAAAGTAGTACTCCCCTTTTGGGCACTCTGAGCAAGATCCAAAATATGCCAAAGCCTGACTTGTATTCTCCAAAGGAACAGCAATTCCGCAGACAGGAAAACTCGATAACGCTATTTATAAACCAAGCCGCTGGGGTATTCGCCAAACCAGATTTGCGATTCAATAGCCATGCCCGAAATCCTTGTCATGAGCGCTTCCTGCCGTTTGATCTCACCATGGCAGCTATACCATTGGAAAGGGGTGCCGAGGGACATCAAACAGCCTATCCGTGCGGATTCAACACGACCTGGTGACACATTGTCGAGGATCAAGTCCTGAATCTCGGAGGGTAGTGCACGTAGCCGTGATGCACGGGGAACTAGTGGCGCTATAATAAATAGGTACCTCAATGCCCGCTCCAAGGGAGCGTCGACGCCGTTAAATAGGCGTTCAGGCTTCGTATAGACCCGAGGATGGTCTTTACTCGTGCAGGCTTTATATAAGAAGATCTCACGCATCGAAAGAACAAGATAGGTGATGCTCACACATGGTCGTGCTCCATGCTGTTTCTGCCGCCTAGAACGATCAGCCAAGATTAATTCCATTGCATGGGCGAAATACTGGCACAAAACGACGGACACGCGATCGAAGCGGATTACGTCCCCGGTGATTGGCTCCCAGGGTGGTAGATCGGCCAGCCAGACGAGTCTACCGGCTGCGAATCGACTCCCTGAGACTTCTCTAACGTTGAAATCAAGAGTAACAATTCGCACTATGGCGGCGGCGAGCTTTCGAAAGGTCATATCATTATAGCGGCTGCGGAAAACATGCCGCCATTGGAACGTAAAATCTCTCAAGAGCTTAGCTGTAAAGGCCATTTGGTGGTCTGTTGCGGGAACGACTGGCTCCCACGTTGGGGTTGTGAAATCGTGGCTAGAGGTGAGCTGCGGAGGGGGCAAAGGGCGCACCAGCGTCATGTCCTCCACGGAAATCGAGCTGCTTTGAATCACCTCATGTAGAGGAATCCGGTAATACTTGGCATCTCGCTTCCGCAGCGTCACAATGTCATTGTCCAGGTCAAGTAGCCATGATGAAGAGACGCGTTGATCTCTCTGGTCACCAAAGGGATACGGAATATCATGCTGGGGGATCCATCTGGATGAGAGGCTGTGATACAGCCTGTCGAATATGTTCTCTTAATAGGTATAAGCATAACTCGTGAGCTTCTTCAGGCCCGGAAACTGACCTGGAGGGATATCGGTTAGAATCGTGCATAAAGACTGAAGGAAGCTCGTGTCATCCTCGTAGAGGCGAAAGCAGGAGTAAATGTTCCCTATACAGTAGTTAAACTTCCGTGTTTCTTGAGCAATAGCGGTACTCAACTTCAACAATAACATGGATGAAATGAGCCATTGCTCTAGCTCAAGCTCGTCAGTCTCATCTCCTATGGGAAGACGACTGGCGGCTGCCCCTCTGCTGCCCTGTCGTGCACCCCGCCGTTAGTCAGCAGCTCTGCTCTGATACATCCCGACTTCAACTTCGACTTCAACCTGGGGATCACAGCCAAAGGAAAGGGTGCCCATCAACATATGGACGCTGTCCAAGGCTGCTTGAATGCCGTTACATTCCCAAAGGCTACCAAGCGTAGCATCATGGGCAGAAGATAGGACTCCTGTCTCCTGACTAGTGTCCCCATTTGAATGATTATGCCGGGACGAATACAATCGCCATCTGCCCGTATCAGCAGCTTTTCTCCGGTTATCAACCGCTATCGGACTCCGCAAGCCGGAGTAGGTTGTGGAAAGACTTTCCACATGCTATTCAAGAGGTGAAGTGCCGTCCCTGACCCAAGATCCGACCTTTTGTCCCTCAGCGGAATGCAACAACACCGAGGCGAGTTGGCAACGGAACCTCTTTAAGGATCAGCCTGCATCTGTTTCTTCAAGTGTCCGACCTTTGAGACGGTCTGATCTCGGCGTTGCGATCAGGCTTCAAAGAAAATGATTATTTTGCGTCGCACAATCGCAGGCGGAAAGCCCAGAATCAAAGTACCGCGCAGACAAATTGTCGATTCCCAACTTTCGTTATTTTCGGCCTTCGCCCCCATTTTCTTTCCCAACAGCGGCGAGAGTCTTTTGCAGCAACAAGTCATTTCGCGTTGTGGTGAAGAATGGGTCTCTGAACAACCCCTATCCCTGCCTAGGCTTAGGCACCAAGACGCTAAGGGGGTTCAGCTCCGTTGCCGCCAAACTTTCGGCGCCCCGATTCTCAAGGCTTGCACAACTCATGTCCTCGCGCGGACAACACCAAAGCAGGGGCATCACCAAAGATCAGCGGATGCGCCATGCAAAGGCACAACTGAAGAGAAAAGCTCGCCCATTCCAAATCCTGTCAGAGAGCTGACAAGAAAAACAGAGAAATCAAATCTTGAAACAACATGTTCTCAGCACACTCTCGTCTCGGTCCGCAGGCACTTGTCACACAGAACGTTGAAGAATTCTCCTTAACGGGAGGCTGATATTCAGGCTAACTCGCGCTAAGTTCGAGAGATTACACCCCGTCCTCCAGAGAAGTTAACATGCTGCTGATGGTGCAGGACTTCCTTCGAACATGCAGACAAGCTAGCTCAAGCGCGGACAGGGGCTTTGGAGAAATTGTCTGCGAATGGTTGATTTTTGAAGAGCGATCAGGCTCCGGCAGTGAACGGTGACTGCATCTTTCTCAGCTCAGCAGAGAGCTTTTCACGCTCGCTGGTATCCATCCCCAGCAACCCGCCTCCCGAGCAGAGACCTGCTCGATAAACCACAAATCAGGATCATCCACATTCCCACTATCGAGAGGCACTTCTCCCGTGTTACCCGCGACTTTGACCCGATGCTGCGGCTTTGGCAACTGGCTTTGGTCGCATTTCACTGCTTCCGGGTCATCCAAGCCGGCTTCATCGAACCTCCACCACCAGACGGGAGCAGGAGGTACAGAGTTGGCGACAAGGTCGTTCTCCGCTGGGATGGGACAGAGAGCTACAACATCTTCTCTCTGGGTATCTGGCAGGGCGTGGCAAACGAGACGATTGAGTGGCTAATATGTATTTCCCCTTTCGCCATGCAACTCGCTACGCCGAGAACAATTGGGAGGAACCCGACTGACTTTGGTTTCTGCAGCTGATACCGTTGACCGGCCCACAAAGGTGTCATGGACCATCCAGACATATGGCTATAACCTCAACAATTCGAATATCTTCCAGTTTATAATCGTCAATGGCACCCGGTTCGGTTCACCGATAATGTCACCACAGTTCACCATTTTGGAAAATACCCAGCCCTCAGACACCGCTTCACCGTCGTCAACACCCAGTCCAACTCCGAAACATTCCTCCTCTTCAACCTCGATATCGCAATCCCCGACTTCAACTCCCAGTGGAAGCCCGACAAATGCGCCGGACAAAGATAGCGACAGCAGCGGCGGTCTCGGTCCCGGTGCCGCCGCTGGAATCGGCGTAGGAGTCACAGCGGCTGTCGCGATAGCAATAGCGGCCGGATGGTGGTTTCTACGTCGACGACGGCAAAGTCAGACCGTCACGGCGGTATACCCATCCCAACAAGACGTAAAAAAAAGCCCCGATGACTACATCACCCCGAATTACATGGAGCCGCCACAAATGCTCGACTCGCAGACCGTACTCCCGGCCGAACTAGATGCGGAAAGCGAGGAGAGAAGGAATTCTTAAACATGGTCTGAAAAATTGTACATAGCCTTGGTAATGGATTTCTGATTTAGCTCGCAAGCGGACGAAAATCGACGAAGAAGCCTTTCATTTATGACAAGGACACTCAACGGGCGCTAGGGACCTATTCCACAGTACGGGCAGGTAGCGAATTCATCTTCTTCCACCCCCTGTGGACACATCACTTTATTCTAAGTCTTTGTTGCGTCAAAACAATCTCTGCAGCGAAGCCCTGCGCCGAAGTCATTAGCCCTGGAAACGGATTCGGGCTGAAATCGGGTGCTTCTGATCATTTGCCGATTCACTTCAAGCTTTGTATTCACTGATTATTTCAGCTTGAATTGCGAGAACCAACCGGGTCTCGATGGAAGCACGGTTGGCAATGCTCTTCTATACCTTCCTCTCTTGATACTCGCTCTCAAGTATCAGCCTGTCTGAACTCATCGACGCGGGCCAATGGCTGCAATGTGGCTTACTGAGCTACACAGCTCTTTTTGTCAAAAACGCCAGTTTTATGCTCAAAGCGAGGTTCTCAAAGGCTTATGAAGAACTTAAGCAGCCTGTCTGAGCCTGGTTGAACGGAAACTATGAGCACCCTCCCACTCTCAATGAGGTCTCAAGAATGCCCTGCTCGAAAGTCTACTTCCAAACACAAGGGAAACAGTGAGATCTCGCTGGCATTACAAGACATGAATCTTGTTTAGTGCTGGCTTTGTTGACTTATGGCGTGCAACTTCTTTGGAGTCAAGAATCTGGATACTCCCCCCCGCAATCTGCCTTGGTGATACTGGTGCTACCAAGCATGGTACTCAATACTCTCCTGGCATTTTCCATGAATTGTCCTCACTGACAAAATGCCTTTGCCTCACATATGCCACCACTTCTTGATCCCTTCACAGGTTTTCACTCTGCAGGGTGTTCATCCCCCCCCCCCCGCTTTTTCATGACTTCTTGTTCTAAGGCTTATGGGCATTGGCATGGTTCATGCATGGCTGCAAGGAAAACTGTGAAAAAGCAGATGAAATGATCAGTGAATCTGCTGTACAACAGACACGGTGCACAGGAGAGTATCTACTTACTATCCCCTCTTGAAAAGCGACTGCAGATGTTAAATGATGCCTCGAACACTCCCAGAGAATCCAGTATGGCTAGATAAACCCCATCCTACAATATCACCACTAATATTGTGACATTGATTAGTACAATTGAAAGGTGTAGCAAGGAGGCTATCCTCACTGAACATGGATACAGCACAGAGGAGCAGTTGATGGAGGAGGAATTTTGTTCTGCAAACACCCACTGGGAGAAATTTTTGAAGAAACACCAGGAAAGGGAATAGTTAGGTTCCACAGCTAATTTACAGGAGTTTTTGCCTTCTCTGCATCACTTTCTGTGGTGCTTACCGTGATGGTTGAAGTGCCATGCATCTTTTTTATTCTCTGGTGCTTCATGGGCGTTTTCTCTGAGCATGCTCCACCAATTTGTATGATAGGTTTCTACTCCTGGTCTGGTAAAAGGTTTCATAACATTGAAAGAGATGAACCTCTTCAATATCTACAGCTTTGACCTCTTTGAGGCGCCATGCAGCACATGAGCTACAGCAGCCGACCCCAATCTTTCAAACGGGAAGAAGCATATCAAAAGCATAAAAGACTCGGAGATCAGCAACACTTGATCAACAGGGCAAGGCTGTTTATGGCCAAAGGAAACTAAATTTGGCAGACTACCCATATTTTCTCACACAGCAAGAGAAAGATGTCGGCTGTTTCCGGCGACCGCTCGTTGCGCTGATTTCATTCTTCCTCCCGCAAGTCGAATTGTCCAAACAAGGCCCTGCATCGCCAATGACCGTCAAAAGACCTGGGAATTTCCAACGCGATATCACTAACCTAGGATATAAAAAGGCGTGCTGCGGTTATCCCACAAGATGAGAACCCCCGTGTTCAACCATACAGTTCAAATTCGAATTCCTGGAAAAGGGGACGTTACGACCTTGTCTCCTCTTGTGAGCCGCTTTGGACAGAGATCTACACCAGTGATAAAATGGCTACCACCCCTCAGAGCCGACCTAATCGTGGATCTGACTTTGAACTCGCCTGGGCGTCACCCTCGGATCCAACTTTCATGAGAAGCCTTCAAGCCGAGTGCCCTGCTCCTGTCATTTCAAGTGATGGCCGCGCCAGGCGGGCAAGAGCTTCGAGCGACGACAAGGACGACGACGATGAGCCCTTTCAAATTGGCGGGTTCATTAATGAGGATTTTAGGGCTGGAGGGCCCTACCTTTGCCCTCTACCAATTTTTTCCCTTCCACTCCCAAATGGCCATCCTCTAGCGATCGAAGCCAACCACTATTCTGACCGGCTATCCGAAGCTATTCCGTCCATCTTAAAGACGCACAACATTGCATATGAGTCAATTAATTTTGTCCGACGTCAGTTCAAGTGGGCGCCAGAAGAGCCAGGGGTAGCAACAGTGCTCATTTATGCAACAAAGTCTCTGTTGGACAAAACATGGCTCCGTGCCTGTGAAGATATCCATGGTCTCCTTCTCAAGAAGGAGTTATTTGACGTGTCCGTCGAAATAGCAGATCCCCGCGTGTTTGAGAGCATGAACTATTATCCCATCCGTCCCGGCGATTCAATTCACGCAGTATGGGTCTCCGTCTGCGAAGCGATCTTGAGCCTGGATATCAGGGGCTTGCAGGCCGTGGAGTGTTTTCGGTATGGAAGAGAAAGCGACGGCACTTTGAATCCAGAAACAGTCAGCGTCATGGTATCATCGTCTAAAATCAAATATAAGCAGACGCGAGAGCAGATTGTCGACATCCTCAACCGCTTTGATCTTCCAATGGTTGCAGTGAGCATTATGAAGGGGAAAACTGAGAGAAGCACTGGCTTTGACACAGCAAGATTGCCATGGGGCGGTGTGAAGAACGCGGCCCAGGCTGGCCTCAGCATTGGCATCCACGGATACGATGGCTTATCCGGGACGTTTGGTGGCTGGGTACAAATCCAGGATCCGACCACCCGTGAATGGAGATCTATGGGCCTCACATGTTTCCACTGCGTTGTTCCAACGCCACAGGCAAATATGGTGCCACCACAGTGTAAGTGCAATTCCCTTCTGAGGTTGCATTGGGATGTCTCTGATGATTCTTTAGGTCTAAGTAGGTGGTATAAAGAGGGTATCCCTGCGGACGACGCTGTTGCTGCGCAGGTTTTGGGGATCGATCAACCTAGTATTCGAGATGTTGAAGATGAGCAGGCTGAAATTGAGGCAACCATCGAATTTGGGAAGAATGACACAACCTCGACCCGGGTCGCAACCCTTCTCCAGGCTAACATTGCCGACGTCCCCAGCGACGACGACTTGGGGGTATACCATGTCAACAAAGCTATAATCGCCGAAAACATCGCCAAAAAGTCTCACATTGAGCGTTTTCGGTCTTCTGGAAATCTATATCTTGGCCATGTTTATGCCGGATCCGGTTATCGTTATTCACACAATGTTGGCACAACTCAGAGTCAGCACCCAACAAGTATGGATTGGGCGCTCGTTCAAGTCAGAGACTCCCGTATAGGGGACAACGATGTAAGTTCAGCCTTTCAATGTCAACTTTTTTGTGTCCACTGTAACTAGACTAATACTGGATGTATTCCCCAAAGATAACTGTTCATGGAGCTCCAGGCTTGAATCTCTCGGCTATCAAACATGTCACTCACCTCAGGCCCTGGATCCCCACGCCCCTAAACAGCAAAAGTAACATGTACCTGTATAAAGTTGGCCGGTCAACTGGTTTTACAGGCGGATTGTATAACGGTATTCAGAGTATACTTGTGACAAGAGGGGTCGATGAAACTGGCCAAACAATACAGACAGAAACCGCGGAGCACGCCATTTGTGGCTTACAAGGACAGGACTTTGTCCGTCCCGGTGACTCGGGGGCATTTGTCTTCAACAGAAATGGGCAGGTGGTGGGAATGATCTCTGCAGTGGGTTTAAAGGACCGTGGGATCGGTTATATGACGCACGTCTCGGACCTCTTCGACGACATCCAGGCCATCACCGGCTGCAGTGGGGTGCGAATTCTGCCAACGAACAGTAAGCCACATTCACAATAGTGGTTTACGAACACAGACACAGGTAGGAAGGCCGCTATTGCTTGGAGTTATTGTTCCAACGCACCACTGGGCTTGTTTGTACCATTTTTGTGATGTTAAGCCGAGTTTCTACGGGGTCTCGAGCAAGATTGCGATGAGCTAAAAAGGCTGACAACCAAGGTAGTCACACGGGATTCTGGCAGATCTGCCACTCAGGAACCTGTCAACTTTGTTGGGGCTTTACAGGTGGTGCAGGAGGTTGGAATTATTGACTCTGAAACCATCTGGGTTGAAGTGGTCCTCATCTGGTGCTCTCAGGATTTCTTCACAGTTGTCTTTCTGAAATGTGACAAACAGCACCCACACTATTCTGGTGAGAATAACTGAGACACTCTGGTGGATAGTGTGGCTGTATTACACTGTCATGATATTTCATTGCAGTGAAATGAGTTCTACTGACTTCTTGAGTAATCTCTCTGATTACTGAGTTTTGTCATCTTACGTTTAAAACAAGAAGAAATACTGGATCCAGTATTGAGAAACCTGAGCTTTGACAAAAGACAGAACTGTTGAAAGTGACTTAGTTAAACAGTTCAGAATAATCTCTATTCTAATGATCTTCTCTGTTCATCATGTTGTGCAGAAAAACTTTACTAATTTAATAACAGCTTTTGTGGTCTGTTCCAGCATTGCGCATTCAGACTTTTTCAAGGCTGCTAATGGTTGTCAGATGAATGACCATGATGTAGTTACATCAGTAAGTTCTATTATAAATATAACCCTGAATCCCTTTATTTTTGTTGAGCCCTTTCTAATGCTTTTTGTCTATTGCTGGCATGTCTCCCCACTCCTGCCACCACTCCAGCAGCAATTATGGAAAACATGACTGTCATAACCGCACTACAGTTGATTGTCATTGAGACAGCCTTGGAAACAGCCCAACTTACCAACAATGCTCTGTTTTCTTGTCTCAGTGTCCACTCACTAATGTCACTAGTTCTGCCTGAGAAGTTTAAGAGCAAGCTCAATCTTGAGGTGAAGAGTTCGATATTCATGGAATGTGAGACAGCATTAAAGGGAAAAGAATATAGCTAAATAAAAGCAGTTGC
This sequence comes from Malbranchea zuffiana, assembly GCA_039700045.1. Taxonomy (NCBI): domain Eukaryota; kingdom Fungi; phylum Ascomycota; class Eurotiomycetes; order Onygenales; family Malbrancheaceae; genus Malbranchea; species Malbranchea zuffiana. The sequence continues at coordinate 777,466 of JARUPO010000010.1, read as the reverse complement.
AATGAAAGCACTAAAAGTCTTCAAGGAAAAAAAAAGCGTTCGGATATTTTTCACAGCTGCAGAGAGCACATCCCGGAAGCAAAGAGCCACTTTTCCCAATATGTTCCAACATCACTTCCAGGTTTGTCGTACCACCGATATAGGTTTCTTCGAACCTCGGCCAGCGATTCGTTTGGGCGCACCGTGTTTATTTCTTGCGTGTTTATTCAAGCCTTGTCTGTCCTTGTAGCTCCGAGGGCAACTTGGACAAGGAAAAGGTTTTCCTGCGGACAAGTAAATGGGCGGCGCGGCTAACTGTTGATTGGGGGCGATTGATCTCAGGGGAGCTCGATCACTCCCGCGGCCTCGCTGTAACCGATGCGAAGGACGTGAAGTTTCTGGCTCGTCAGGTGTGGCTTCTCGCGCTCTGCACGAGAAGAGGGCTGTTAGCGAAATCACAACCCGTAGTGATTGGGCTGATTATTACCTGCTGCTGGCACTGGGGTTGTCCACACTTCGGTTGACCCACTGGGTAGCGACGGCCCGTTCGGGTGGAAGGGTTGGTGAGTCCACCCAGGGGTTGGTTGTACGGTCTGTGACAGCGGTTGGATAGCTGCCAGGCCCGCCAGCCGATATATTGGTCGTTGTAGAAAATTGATGCTGATTGCTTTCGAAGCCCGAGTTGTGACCGTCCTGATATCCATTCACCAAACCAACACTGCCACTACTATTACTAACAACAGTATTAGTTTTCAATGGATCTCCAGTAATTTTCTCATTAGACAAAACATCGTCAGGAGTGTTGATGATGAACTCCTGGCGGGGAGAAGCATTTTAAGCTGAACATTACTGCTAATGATCCAGCGGACAGGTGGGGATTTAGCAATTGTATTGCAAGGCTCTTTGATGCGCGTTAAAGTTACCTGTGCCCGGAAAGGCGGTTTTCTCTGTCCATCAATGTTTTCTTCCCTGAAGCTCTCTCCCCGTCTTGCGCAAGCCTAATTGTCCTTTGGCGACAGTAGTTACCTACCTTGACGCCTTTCCGAACAGGACATTCACAGTGGATGGCCGAGCTCATCTCAACTGCCCCCTTTACATATTTCTATTGCGGCCGGTAGGAAGCTCTCTTTCTTGTCGCTTGTTCTTTGGTAGATTTGGGCCGCCGATGTTTTGAGGTGTCTAATGCAAGCTGTCAGTTCATAGGGCAACTCACGGGGCGTTAGGAGGAAGGATAGTAGCATCTGATGTTTCAAAGCCATGCTTCAATGCAATGTCATTGGCGAGACACGGCACACAAAAGGGAAACCCGTTCTCAGGTAGCCCATCGTTCCCATATGGACAACTCATCTCGAAAGGTTGGGCAGCTTCATAAAATGGAAGAACAGTATTGAAAGCAGACATGACATACAAGAAGTGAAAAGGTAATGAAGTGAGTAGATAACACAAGTGTTGTGGGGGGGGGGGGGGGGGGGGTTGGCCGGTATGTATATATATATATATATATATATGTCCTGGGAACGCGCATTCGGGGGGGTTGAGGAGATTCAGTGTATTAATGGCCGCGTGTGCCATAAAGACAAGTAAGTAGGCCGGCCAATACGACGGCAGAGAATCGAGCCCTTTGCTGAGGGCTGTGTCATGCATAATAGTTGAAGCCTGAAGCCATTTAGCCAATCTGACAAGCAAGAATCGAGCCTTGCTTGAAGGGTTCTGTCATTCTTCGCAGCGAGGGACAAAAAGCGGTCCAATAACACAGCCGAGATTCGAGCCTTGGTCTGCATGACTTGAAGTGCAGCCTCGAGCGCATCGCCAGGCATGAATCTACGAATGATACCCTCGAAAATCGAGTATGACGTACCCAAGGGAAGTTTGACCAAAGACGCATTCACAGGAAGGCTCGATTTTTGAGATCTCAGAGGGAGTTGGGGATGCACCAGGTCTGTCACACCACCCCAGACGGAGGCGAACAGATCTCGCAGCACAAGTAAGTTATAAAAAGGCTCTATGTCCTCTCTCCGTTGTAACTTGTCTGTCACTCTCACCACCGACTGACACCGCTGACCTGAGCCTCGTACCTCCCCCGCCTTGAGAACTCCAAGCATACGAAGTACACAACTATTGTAAGTGTTCTACATGCAGCTCAGTCCGGGCCGACCTAACTTTGCCAGAAGACTTTAAAAATCCGCCCCGCTTCGCAAGCCATAATGGCGACGGAAATTCCTCCTCGTCTTTTCTTGAATGCACCGTTTTGCTGCGGGCTTCAGATGGCTCGCCGCCAAACCCAGGGTAACCGCAATGGCAATGTGAATAGATGGTTCTATTCTTGCCACAACTGCCGCCGCATGGTTTTCGATGATTGGGAGGGTATCAGAGAAGGGAACCCCTTGTGCGGGTGTGGGAGGACTTCTCGGGGCCAGAGAGAAAGTGCGGGGCATGTTGATGCTTATACTTTCCGCTGTGCAAGGGAGGTGTGTGGATTTAGAGACGAGGAGTAGGGAAGGAAACTGGAAGGTTCTCTCCTTCTGGATGTCTTGCCTAGGTCAAGCTGAGATGATGCTGTTTGAACAAATTAAGATGGGAGAACTGAAGGCTTGGATTGCCGATTTTTCTTGAGGCCGGTTTGCTTTTGAGATCAGATGTTTCAATTGTCAGGGGAGTAATTGCTGCATATCAGATTTGTATTGTCCAGGGGCTTTCCCCCTTTGAACCGTCTGCCTTCTCTTGGATGATTTAGAACTATCATTGAAATTGGGATACTGTGAGAATGTCTGTCTACTACCATTAGTCTTTAAATAAACCCGCCAACTGAGCATTGGTGGATCGTTTTGATTGACCAATATATGTCGACTTGCCCTGGGGTTACTGGGGGCGATGCCTCCTGGGCCACCCAAGCCTCACCGCTGTCTCACCCTCCTCACCCTCGCCTTGGTGAGGCAGCCGGGTTAAAGCAGCCCGCCTCTAGCCCTCCTCCAGTACTAGTGCTAATAGAGTATTTTGGGAAAATCCAGATTCCCTCTTGACTATAGAAGGTAGCTGATGCTGCTAAGTGGAATGTACGCAGTCGCAGTTTACCTATAATTGTTTTCAGCAAGTTCTCGGTCATCCATGCGAGTAGTTGGTGGTGGGAAGGAACAGTTGCTCGACTGCAATTAGTAGACCTACAACCGCGGCACCACTGTAATCGGCAGAGCTCTTTGCCCAGATTCGAAAAATCCCCAGAAGCATGACAGGATCGCTGATTACGAGTCATGCACAATTGTGCCTGTCTAGCAAGGGATTAGTCAGTTTTGCACTGCTTGTTTCATTCTCACCTGCAATCCCCATAACAAGCAGATTGGAACCCCCAATGGGCACAATCATATGATATATCACCGCCCGCTGCTGTTATACCATGCATAAGTAGCCAATGTATGTAGCAAGCATGAAGTATGTTGTTCTATCAAGCTCAGATAGTTCCTAAAGTCAATGATAATCTTCACAGGCGGAGATTTTGACTCACATGGGAGAAGCATGTCGAATTTATATCTTCTTCCAAAGCAGTATCCATTGTTACGGGGCAATTAAGATGAATATGGGACATTATATGGGAAAGCGGTGGCGGTCAGTAGACGATGAGATACGTTAGCTGGGACGTACTCGAAAGAGACGATAGAGTATCGCGGCCCTGTTCTCGATATTTTACTATGTAGTTTCCCTCCAGCGGAGGATGTCAATCGGGCTATTACTTATCGTACACAAATCTTCAGGTGATCTCACATCCATGGCGCTTCTCTCGTCTACCGTAACAGCTTCATAAGCGGTGCAAAACTCAATCTTTACAATACAAGCACCGTCCGGTTCGCCCCGAGCCTTGCAAGCGCAACTATCAATGCTCCAGCGACAAGAGTTGCACCGGTCCACATCGACAATGCCAAGTACCCGAAGTGGCTGAGGATCTGTCCACTAATGGGCGTACCGACGAGAGCTCTAGCACCTTGTGTTAGCGATCTCTCCCGGAATGGGACGAGCATGCCACGTACGTAACAGATATGGAGCCTGTCATGAACCCGATGGCCATCCCTTGGTTCTCACGAGCGGCGATTTTACCCGCACATGCGCCTTGAAGGCTCATCACTGCCTTGTCATGCAAATTCAGCCCGCAACTCTCAAAGTAGCGTGGTGTTGGGTTGTACTCACCCCTGAAGCAAAGCCATATGCCAAGCACCAAATGATAAGGCCTGTTAAATTGGTTGCAGCAGTCCAGCAAAAGCCCACAGTTCCTGCCAGCAGACAGGCCAGTACCTCCAGATTAAAATGTCCATATCGGTCCGCCAGGTAGCCAGGAATCACTCTCCCAAAGAATGACGAAGCGTTCACCATCGAAAGGAGGTAAAATGCCATCGACGACGGGATCCCCTGCTCCACGGCATAGCGGGACACATAGAAGAGTGGTGTGAAAATGCCGAGGTAACTGATGCCCAGTCCGAGAGCCAGTAGGATGAAAGTATGGCTCCCTAAAATTGAGTAGTCCCGTCTTGGTTTGGCCTTCTCGGTCCTCGCAAGGGATTCACCATCAGCTTGTTCAACGGCATCGGAGAGTGGCTCCGGTCGAGCTTCTCTGATTGTTAAACAGACTATGACAAGCAGTGGTAGCATGGTGAAACCGGCTATGCGCAGGGTCCAGCCAAATCCGATGTTGCGCTTCTTCAGCAGCTGCTCGAGCATGATGGGCCATATGACGCCACCAATGGATGATCCCCCAATGGCAAACCCAAGCGCGAGGCCGCGGCGATGGGGCAGGCGGCGCGAGACGATCGCCAGTGCAGGGCAGAAAATCAGAGCCATGGTGACACCCACGAGAAAGCCTTGTGCGAGGAAAAGCTGGTAGTACTGGGTGCACAGTGATATCATGAACAGAGCCAGAACCAGACCAAGGCTTCCAATGCATGATAATACCTGCAGCATGGATCAGCTCCCTTCAATGCAACAAGGGGGTGAACCGGTCGAGGATGCATACCGTAGGGCCCAGTGTATCGACCAACGTGCCAGTAATCGGTGCCCCTGCGTAGAGGAGAAAGATGGAGAATGAGCCGATCCATGAGATGTCCGAGTCCGATTTGCCAGGGATATAGCTGCGGTAGAATTGTTGAAAGACGCCAAAGGCATTCAGAAAGCCCACGGTGCAGAACAGCGCCAGAGACGCTCCAAAGACAGCCAGCCATGACCCGAGGCTGATAGCATATCATTAGTTGACTTCCTTTCCATAGGTCAGGGAATAGGAGCACAGTACCTGTTATGACCCGGAGGCGGTTCGATAGATTTTGGGGCAGCCATTATTAGAGCGATATAACTTCTCACCTTTAATCAAGTCGCATCACAAGAAGGATTCATCAGTACTAGAAATAATCCAGACTGTTTCGTGAATCCTGCACCGCATTCCCTGTTCTGCGGATCTTCCCTCGGATTATCCGCGGACCTTCCGGCCACAACACAAAGCCAGCCATCCATTCCCCAACACAGCGGGGATTGGCTCTAGCTGATGCAGAAACGAGTCTGTGAAACGACTATGAAGCGGAAAGAAGTCCCCGGCCCCAGCGACGAAGATCGAGAACCTCGCCGTCGCCGCCAACCTCAAGTGTCGTGCGATTCCTGCCGCCGCAAAAAGCTGAAATGTGACCGTGGGAAGCCGTGCGGAAGCTGTCGAGCGCGCCGGCTGCATTGTACTGGTCAATCTGACGAGGGTGTCCCCGTTTCTGAGCAAAAGGGCGAGCATCGAGAGTCAGACTCTTCTTCGTCCATTTTCTCGCGCCTCCAGACCCTCGAAGAAGCGGTCTTTGGGGCTGGACAAGGTCAGGTCAATCGTGCTGACCGTGGAGGAGTAGGTGATCATAAGCAGGCAAGAAAGGCGCGTGCTGACATCTCTCACAGTCCTCGTTCTCCCCGCAAGACAGGAAATCTCAGCATCTCGTCCCGGGTCGCGATCATGTTAGCTCTGCTCAGGTGGAGTTGGCTGGTTTGATGTGCCAAGAAGACGCGTTGCTGCTGCTGCGCGACTTTGTCGACAACCCATATCATCTTCTTCCCTTCGTTCACGAGTCCTCAACCCGCACATTGATAAATGAGTTTTATGCTAGTTCGCTACAAGACGGCAATGCTAACCCTGCCTACGCTGCACTGATCCTCAGCATTTCCGCGACGAGTGCCTCCTTTTACAGCGTTAATACGACTCGAACATCCTGTCACCATCAATTCGCCTCATCGAAAGATGCCGCCCAAGCCTCGCAGACCTGGCAACAATTTGCCTTACGTCTCTTAGATGAGTCTCAGGGAGCTGCTGCCGGCCGTCTTGAAAAAATTCAGGCTAGGGCAATCCTCGCCTATCTCATATATAACAAAGAAGGCTGCTCAACACGCTTCAGGTTCCAGCATAGCTATTCCGTCGCCTCCGCTCGTGAGGCTTCCCTTCATTTAATTGACAGCCCTGGAATACAACAGCAAGATGATGCGAAGACAAAGGAGATTAAGAGGAGGCTTTGGTGGCATATCGTTTCCACTGACTGGTAGGTCTCAACTATAATCATGCCACAACCTACTCACTGTTATGTAGGATGCTTGGATTTATGGGAGGACCACTGGATGGCACATATGCTATCCAATCCCGACATATGAATGTCAAATACCCGCGCAACTTGAATGATAACGATCTAAATATGTGTGACGAAACCTTCACATTCCCATTGAATGTAGCAACGCAGGTATCAGCCTTTCTCCAGCGCATCCATCTGGCCGAGATCTGCCGTTCTGTCACCGATGCAAGGACTCCGGGTGTACCAGAAGCCGAGATCACGGACTACGACAAAGTCATGGCACTAGATCGTCTCTTTGAACAAGCACTCTCCGACTTCCCGCCCTTTCTCCAACCCAACGCGCCCACCCCTGCTAATGCGCCTCCTCACCTCTCCTTACAACGCGCCATCATCCAGATAGGCTTCCATTCAAGGCGAGCGCGGCTGCATCGGCCCTTCTTGTTAAACGATGTACAGGATTCGCGGTATCAGCTCTCTCGTGATATCGGTGTCCGCTCGGCCCGCACGGTGTTCTCCATTTCGATAGATTGGCTGGAGAGTTCGTTGGCCGCGCTACCGACTACAAGCAAGGATTTAGTACTTTCAGATCAGACAAGGAATGTCTTAGAGAAATCGCTCGCCCACCGGCTAGGAATATTCATCAGCCATTTGTTCATGACCTGCACGATACTAGCCCTATATGTTGGATCGAAACCATTGGGGGCTGACTCTGCCACCAAATCTACAGAGCCAGACCTGAACTCTGAGATACGTGCTGACCTAAAGCGTGCCTGTGATGTGCTTGCTGTAGCTGGGAAGGAGTCAACGGTGGCAGCAGGTCTCACGGGCCGTCTAGCTGATGTGCTGAAGCAACATCGAATCCTTGGAGAAGATGTCAATGCTAGTAGTGTTCCCGGCACCCAGGCCGGCCATATTGCCCAGGATAATCCTACGAAGGAAGGACCAAACGCAGCCGAAGCCAGAGACAACGAGACGCATGAACACAGCAATGTCAGTCATGATATCGGGCTCGACGGCCTGTGGGATGATCTCCCTCCCATGTTCGTGAATACAGAAAGCTGGGACCAAATATTTGCAATTTAGAACCATATTGTTGGCCAACATGAGTGGTCTGGGACCCAACGGCTCTTTGATACTTTTTAATTTTTAATACCCACTTCCATCGTCACTGTCATTTGAGAACGACTCTCTGACTACTCTTCTTTCCGCTTCTTACACCCTTCCACCGCTATTTGGCTTTGAGATAGGCTCTCGACATCTTCCCGGGTTTCAGGCAAGCTCGCATGTTTGTTGTCAACCTTTCAAGAGGCAGTCGAAAGTCGAGGCACCCATCTCACTCCACCAAGAGATCTTTCAAGGACATCAATTGTTCGTCCACATCAGTATGTTTTCGGTGATTCGTCTCCCACCGACTGATGGGGGCAAAGTCTTGAAATTCTTCCTTCATCGTATGAGTACGCCTACTTTGGCCTTTATTACGAGATCAATTTACGCTCTGATCCGAGTTAGTCTACAGCCATATTGCTACCAAGCTCCTTTTGCGCGGATAGATTGCAGATGACTCCAACTCAACTTGATGCGAAGAAGAAATTCAAGACGAAGCAGAAAAAAGCATACATTCATGTTCCACTTATCTCAAAGCTCAAGAAGCGACCTCCCATTTCAGTTCATTCTTAATCCACACAAATTCCATTACAGTCCCGACCAAACCAACCACACTTATCCTTCTGTTTGATGCAGTTCTCTTTATCCCCTTTGCCCTTCTTCCGACACACCAAGCCAGGCGGGCAGATCGTTCCGCCGCCCAAGACACCGCCAACCGCACAGTTGCAGTTGCGCCATCGTTTGCTGAGATTCTTTCCTCCCGTGGTGGCAGCCGGGTTAAGCAGGGCAACAGCAAGGTCGGGCCCAAATACGTCAATGATAGTCTGCTGAAGAGACGTCAGGCGCTCGTCAAGGGGATCGGGCTTTTCTCGCAGGAGGATTTTCGCATTGTTGATGACGTTGACTTGTTCGGGGGAGAGATTTTGGTGCTCAAGGACGAAAGTATCGAGATGGGCGAGGACTTTGGTGAGTTCTGTTTCGGTAAGTCTGGCCGGCGGTAAGGCGTATGCTGTTGCCGCGCAGAGAGCAGCGAAAAGGAGTTTTGATAGATGCATTTTGAGCTGTATGAGCGTCTCGATGGTAAATCTTTCCTGGGATAAGTTCTGAAAATGACAACTTTGAGGGACAGAAAGGAAGAAATGTTCCCATTTTATTGCTAGAGTCTGAGCCGAGTAGTTATTTATATCCTTCGATACGACAATGAGAGGAATGATTAAAATTGCCCTCGCTCTTCGGACCATCTCACGAAGGAAGATACGAGGTTGAACTCCCGACTGCCCGATCATCAAGCCTTTCTCTGAGAACAGCCTCCAGGTCCGAGTCCGTCAAAGAGTAGAGAAAGTATTCACATGGCAGCTGGTTTTCTATCACGTTTTGGAGGTTCGAGGGAGAGGCAGAAGCTTTGGAGCCGGCGCCTGATTTGCATCAAATATTTTTGGCTTGAGAGGCCAAGCAAACCCGAGCGGACGATTCCAGCATATCAGGGCCACGCCCGGCAATCCGGTTATCCGTAGGAAAGAAGTGGCGCCGGTCTCAGATAAAAAGAGTCGGGTAGATTCAGTAGCTTTAACATTTTCGAGCTTCAGCGAGGAGTGCTGGGATCTAGCGATCCATTGTACAAGGCTTTCCACTTCATCTCAAGTAAAATCCTGAGAAACCGGAATCGAAAACGTTGCTTGTATGAAATCGTGACCTGCATGCTGCACTTCGCTTGATTCACGAGATTGAGAACCCAAGACCGATGCTACCAAAACCTGACTTGGCAGCGTTGTTACCAAGGTCTAGAGCTTTTTGGTGGGGATCCTGTTGAGCTAAGTTAAAAATAGGAGCTCAATGCTACCAAGCGGAATAGTAAGTTCGTTAGTTATCTCAGAGATCGCTCGCAACGTTTCAATGACAGAGATGAATTTGATAAACTGGTGGTTGTTTTGGCTTCTGTTTCGGACGTCGAACAAGAGTTTTTATGAGAATGAAGTTTTTTGGGCCGGCCCCGAAAGCAAACGGATCGCCAGAGCCTCAGCCAGTAGAAAGAACCCCACAATTCATGGCTGTGGATTTGTTGTCCCTACCACCGGCCCCTCTTTCAAGGCTGCCTTTGGAGCCTTCACTGATGAATGATATGAAATTTGATCAAAAAGCCACTAGGACACCAGGTCAAGTCACCAAAAAGCGTACCTGAGGAGTAGATATGGTGGAGAGCTGTAAATGACACCGGAACCGATGGGCCATTTAGAGTGTTTCCCTCTATTGATTGACTGGCTTCCGCTGCACTTCTCTCGGCACTTGATGTGCTTGCTCTCAGTAGAACTGAAGTTAAAGCAACTGAGTAACTGATGTGTACTTTAGTGTGTTTGGAGAACTACTAGATCTTGAAACAGGGAAATCACTGGCTGCCAAACAGATGTGACACAGTCAACTTCAATGCAAAAATATATCAAGCGGCAGTAGAAGCACTCACTGCTCCTGGTTGAAGTATAAGCCTAAGTGAAACAGTCAGTCAGAGAATATAAATACATAGCTTTAGAGATCTGCAGGCTGCTCTATATTGAAGCAATAGTAATGATCAGAGGTGCAGTGACTCAAGAAAGGCAATAATACTTACATCTCTATGTTATTGGGTTTGAGCATTGATAGCAATATTTCAACACCAAAGATATCAAGATATCATGTAGCTGCTTTGAGAATGGTGCAACTGGTTTTAGGACTTGAGCAAGAAGCTGTTTGATCTGAGAGTTAAATTGTCTAGGGAGGCTTGATGCAAACTGTTCAAATGGCAAATCACAAGCCAAAAAATAATATGTTGTTATTTTGGGTAAGACCTTTGGTAGATGCAGGAGGCTCTTTGATCTGAGTGTCTCCAAGTCAGCAGTGAGGACTAGCTGCCCCAATAGGCAAGACATATTTGCCATGCTTTAGTTAATGCTTCTGTGGAAAATTATTTATGGTGAGTCCAGCTGTTTCAAGTTCAGATTTCTGTCAGCACAGAATGAACAGCGCGTTGAGTTCAACTGCCTCTTGATGTCCTGTATGCACTTTGAAAGCCAGCCACTTGTAATGTTTTCGCTGCTGGTAATAGGCTGTGCTGAAACCATGTGAACCATTTCTTGGGTAAACCATGACTGTCAACAGTCTTAGGTAATGTCGAGAATCGATCAGCATCTAATAGTCCGGTAGATGAATTGTAGCTAATACTAGGAGCGAGTGTCAGCCAGTTTATGGTCAGGTAAAAGGAAAAAGGAATGGCTGACGTACTGTGGGCGGGCAGCCTCCACTGCTACTATCTATTAAAATGATTGACAAGCCAGTGCAGAAGCAACCTCATCAACTTTCCGGGATACATATGTACAGGCTCCGGTACGTCAAGGATAAGCTGCTTAATTATGTTAAACAAGCCCGGTGCGGCGGGCTTGCTCATAGTGGCATTTGGCCTTCCGCCTAGAAGGTCGAAAAAATGGAAGATTATTTGCTGCAGTTCCCAAAGGGTTGTGCTCCTCGTAGAGTCGTAGCATACCTAAATATGCTAATGCCCATTCACTGGAACTGATTCACTGGGCTGCAAAATTTGCCACCGAAAGAACGCCGGTCACTGTGGTAAGGCAATTAAGCCGCGAATAGATATGTGGCAGGTGCCTTCGAAAAGAATTCTAACAGACGGAGAAAGATACTGATGATAGCTGGACTCGTCTTCTGACGTAACAGATACTCCCGGCAAGTTATCGTTGGGTCCCGACGGGCCGACCCGCGCGGGAAGCAACCTTATCTTCGCCTTGCAGAAGATTGATCATGGCCCTTGTCTTCCTATTCGCAGTCAACTTCTTACTCTATCCAATACGAGTTCGACTGCTCAGATCCTGAAACGAATCTCTTCTAGTGGGCGCCGGTTGCTTCCCCCTGGGCGCAATGTCTCCTAGAAATCTGGAGTCAGGGCAGTGCTATCGGCGCACTTAAAGGACTGGGGCATTTTGCCGCAAAAAAGAGATTGGGCACAAGAAGAGATATATCAGTGATTAATCTCCTATATAATTCGCTTAGGGTTCGGAGACGACGGGAAATAGAGATTGAATTACATTGGTGGAATCTTCACCGCGACAATGGGCATTTAACATTGGAGGAAGATGACAGTCTCCACTGGTGTGTTCGTAGCTGCTAGATTAGTACGGGTATACCACGGTAGGAAGAAATGCCGCCATTCCGAAAAGCTCCATCCGAAACCGAGTCGTCAATGGAAGTGCCTATTATTTCATGGTGCGATGTGACTAGTCTGGTGGGACACAGTCTCGGGCTTGCGAGACGAAATAGTGCTGTACTGCTGTTGTAGTATTGCATTTATCTGCGAATCAATGGCGAAGCGAAGCTGGGTCGGAATGAACTTGATAGAGCATCGCGATAGGCCTTAGCAGGCGTGAGAGAACGAACCAGTGCCGCCATCGTTGTAAATCGAGGGACGTTGGAGGATCGTACAAATTAACGCCATAATTGGAAGAATTCAACGGAACAGTTAAACACCCAATCCGTGACTTATATTAAACCAAAAATGCGGCTCGCGCGGCGAGTTTATGGCTTCGACGGGAATTCAGCGCATTGGACGAAGGGCATAAGCTCTGACTGGTAGTAATTTGAGGTTTTTCGGAAACCCCGACTGGATATTTGATGAGATGATGTTCATTCCAGCCTCTTTGAATATTTGCCTGAACTTCTCGTCGGTTCTTGTGACGCTGCTGTCCAGGTCGTCGTACATATCGTTTCCCTGGGGATCAGTCGACATGTTCTCTTTCACCACCACCATCCCCGTCTCCGTCAATGCATCCCGACAACGGGTTATACACTCAACCAGTTGCGAATCAGTCAAGTGGCCCACGCACCACTGAATCCAAACCAAATCGTATTGTTTCTCCGGAACCCAGCTTTCAAGCCCAATAGTATAAATATCTCCCACGAGGCCATCTTTCTTCAGCTTCCCATCTCGCAGAACTTGCGTGAATTTCTCTACCGGCTCCACCGCATCGACAGTTTCGCAAACCTGGCTCAGGAAGCCCTCAGTCACGCGTCCAACGCCAGCACCACAGTCTACCCCAAGCTTAAGCTTTCCCTGAGACGCGCGCGCGCCGGCTGGAAGTAGCCGCTGGGACTTTGCAAGAAAATTCTTCGAGCCTTGCAGATCGATGCGGGAGTACCAGGGATATTGCCCCAGCATGGCGAGCATACCGCTGTTCGTAGCGGGGACATTGCTCCAGTACCGGATTGAGGCGGCGTGGTCTATGTGGGAGTCGGCGGCAGTGTCTCTCGCATTGCTGGGAGCGCCATTGGACTCAGCAGTGGCCGGATCAGGCGGCATAGTTGTCAAAGGGCGTTGATGATGTTGTACTTGTACGCCCGAGGGTCGATGGGCGATCCTGATGCCAAGACCTGAATGCAAGAATCAACAGAATTCAGACTAGCGTGATCCGGTGTCGGCAGGACTATTATCCGAAACTTCCTCTCGCCTGCTGGACATCAGTAATAACAACCTCCTCTCTGCAACGCGAAGAAAGCCGGGAGTATCGCAAGGCTCAGTCTTCCCTGATAGATCTACTGTACTCTATTTGCATGCCGACATTGTCTTCCCTTGTCAGCCTCCTGGCCTGAGGGCCCTGACCCTTCCTACTATCTGCAACATCTGCGGTTGGCTCGAATATGTACCTCCATCTTTCACCCCAATCAACTGAAAAAAGAGATCTAGGTGTGTGCATCCTTGTCCTCGGAATTAAATTCCAAGACTCCTGGGGCATGGCCGTCAAGCATTTTCTTGACTTGAGTGGCTCGAAAGAGAGGTTTCGATGCGACGTCCATCGATGTCGCCTCGTGCAAGTGAGAGTGAGCTCAGCCTCAGCCCCGCTAGTCATCACGCAACATGACATCTCGTATCAAAATTGAGGAAGGATCAACAATTGCCATTGATATCCCCGGCAAGGCCAACAATATGGGGCCGATGATACAGCGGGGACGGGGCGATCAGATATCCTGGCTGATTGAATGCAGAGTGAAGTGCATGCACGCGAAAGCGAGAGGCGCGACGAAGGGCTCTTTGAATCCTCTCGGTTGCACTGGCCCCCGTCTACCCAGCTCGTACATCCAAGGTCCTTCGCCTATCTTCTGCTCGCGCGTACGTTCGGATGGGGTGTTTGTCCATCAGCAGTTGGGAGAGGGAGAAAAAGATGCTCCCACTGCGCTTGAGGTTCGTTTATCCGTCCGCTCATTTGCAAATTTCCAGCTACTGGAAGGGAAAGGCTTCCTCATAAATACATATGTAAAACCGAGATTCCGGCATTTCCATCGGGAGAGCCGATGTTCGTTCCAAAATATGATTCATCACAACGTACAGAAAGAGCTCAAATACTGGACGGCGCCCATCCACGAATTGCATTTGCGAGTACCCAAGCGCGGATGGAGTTTAAGGAGCCGCACTAGAAAGGCTGCGAGAAGCAAGGATTGAAATCAGTCAGGACTCAGAATGAGGGGGATCTTTCCTATGTCAGGGATCAGGGGAGGCTGGGAAGTTCGTGTTGAGGACGCATCGGACATGGATCTCGAAAATAGCAAGAACACGAAAGTCAATGCTAGGATTTGCGCCGAGTTAAAAACCACTATTTTCTTATGACCGGTTGAACCATGCACAACTTACAATCAAACTATTATTAGTCGGGCCTGTGAGGATCGACCCTGGCCTTTCAGTGAAAGTGAAAAGAGGCTTGCCAGACTGGGATCTGGGCCATTGTGGGGACCAGGCTGAGGCTCTCAATAGCCCCCTGTTGAAGGTTTACGAGTATAAAGGGGCTTCATTCATCTATAAGATGTCGATTATTTCGTTCCTTTCTCGTCAATATCTTGATCTAAAAGCCAACTTCGCGGAGACATACCGTAGAAACCAGCAGAATGGTTTCCCTTTGCATTTTTACCCTTCTTTGTGTCGGCTGGCTCTCCTCTGCCGCTGCAGACAATGCCGTCGGAGTACTGCCATTAAGGATATGATGGCCTATACGGAATTGATGTGTTCAGCCAGTGCATCGACAAAGATCAAAACAAGGATGGCGGAGATATGTTGAATCGGCTGTACGGCTGGGGCAGGAAGGCTAATACTTCCGGTATGAAGTTTATCGTCAGGGTGATAGGCCTTGACTGCCGCACAGTGAAACCAGCAGACCCAGGTCCGCCAGGGAAATTTCCGCCGCGGGGTCTCAGCAGGCGAAACCTGGGCCACGGCAAAAGTAAGATTTGTATCATATGGCGCGTTGGTGAATGATATTACTGACACTATTTAGGTTCGAGCTCCGATATGCGTCCCAAACAGGACGGTGACCCGTCGCCATATATTTTAATTGGCTTTGGCGATTTGGATGTTGGAAAGTAAGTAACGCATACCTGCTCTTGCGCCATACACCAAATGAGAGACTGACTACATCGTGCCTGGTAGGTACAAGTTGGATATCAAGAGCACCAAGAAGATAGAGTCCTGGAATTTATTCGACAGAACAGGGCTGGATCTCGAAGTGTAAGCCTTAACCCACTCTCTTCTCGCCTCACTCTCTGTGCCCACTTGCTAACATGAATTCTACCTACAGCGGCAAGGAGATTGCTGCAAACAAAGCAACAACACTGGAATTTGAAGTTGAGGACCTTGTCTTTGGAGTTAGTGGGGCCTTCTTCACGTCTGCAAACAACGTCGAAATCGAATGGACACTTGACGAGAGCGGATCTGGGACTACAACCTCTGCCACTGCACCATCTTCCACAAAGAGGGCTTCATCGACTAAACCTACGACCACCAAGCGCGATAGTTGCCGTGCTCCCCCTCGATAGAGCAAGTGCTGGCATATCAGACACAGTGGCCGTTGTTTTATTTAGTTGAGTTGAAATATGTCTATATCAGGAGTTGATATGTTAAGTGTTATGTTACGATAATTCTCAAAATCTCTGTTTCTGTGCAGAGCTCCCGAGAAGAGCTCGTTTTGTCCCGCAATCACCCAATGCAACGATTTGGCTGGCTGTATACATCTAGAATGCAAGTAATTCGACTATCTGAAATTATCCGTTTCTCTGAAATAGTAAGGAAAACGGTCTATTTCCCAAACGCGGTCCTAGCCAGCCGCACCAGCGGCCATTTTCTCAAGTGTGTCGTCGCCAGGGTCTATAACGGCCACGCCTCCATGCGGGACCATTGGATCAAACCGTACAGGTGGCAGTTTCTTTTGGGCCCAGCTATCCCCATAAATGATAATGCGGAGCGGGTGTCACTGCCTTGCGGATTTGTTGCTCTACTACTATGCGGCGTAGACACTTACCATTTCGGTTCCGGCTTCTGGTCTGGCAGTATGGCTATTAGAGGGACAAGTATACAAGAGACTTAGGTCTGTCGGGTTAACGCGCTCCTTTCCTTCGCTCTATAGTATGGATGAAAAATATCAGATAAAGTCTCGCGAACTGTATTGACTCAACTGCATGTGTGTCCAGGCTTTGGCCCAACGAAGGCAGCTTCCGGGCTCCCCCCGCTGCCTAGCAGCCACCTCAATTGTGAAGACTCCCGTTTTGCACGGGAAGCAGTTTCGTGGGAGGGACCAAGAGCCCTTGTAAATCGTCAGCAGCACGCCCGGATGACCTGTAGGAATAATCCCAGAGACTACGAATTATTCCTTTGGCGGGATTGTCGCTCGACAACTGAGGCCACCCGTTGGAAGCAAGCGCGTCTATGACAACTTCCTCCTGCACATCAAAAGGCGAGCCATATGGCACCTTCCACTCTGTAATCTCGCAAATCGCGCTCCCCAGAGCAAACATTTCGCGATTCATAGTCCCGATGTCGTGAGAATGCGGCCTGCGGGAACCAGGAGGACAATAACGGACTTCACATCCGTACCAGCCATGTGGATAGGCTGTTTCAAGGTCAGAGTCGGCAAAATCGCCCAGCTTGATGCGCCATCCATCAAACAAAACAACATTCCTCGTCGATAGGTCGCCCCAGATAATTCCACGGGAATGCAGGTATGCTATGCCTTCGGCAAGCTGTACTGCCAGCTGGAGTCGCATTTCTATAGCAGGTGGATTGGTAAAGGTGCTGACAATGGTATCTCGCAGACTGCCATGGGGAGCTCGCTCCAGACGCACAGCCCATGCTTTCGTTTCTGAGTTGGTCTCGAGACGATGGAACGTGAGGATACGCTCGTGCGGCCCCAGAGTTCCATAAATGCTCGCCTCCTTGCGAGCTCTCTCATCTGACTCGTCTGCATCCTTTCCAGGTCCAAGAGCCTCTCTGCCTTCGTACTAGACCGTGCCGCCTTTTAGAACTGTCGGACTATCCTTTGCCAACCCGGTGTTGCTGTCGCTCGCAACAGCATATACGACACTGTTTGGTGTTTGGCCCAGGATTTGAATTTTGCCTTCTCGAATTAGCTTCGGTGCCATAACTTCTCCGTCATCGCTGGCGAACTATGCTCTTGCTGAAGCTTGACGATAGTTGTCGATGAGAATAGGGAGAACTGGATTATAATTATGCCGTTCCAGCCTGCCGAATGTCTTGGCGCCAATCTGTATCAGTGCCTCGACACAGGAACAGTCATTGTCATTGTTCCGGGGGCTTCGATTGCGAACAGACGATGCCCAGCCCGCTGCCCGTTACTTGTATTTTCGATACGAAGAATAGCGATGATGATGATGGTGATCATGACAATCGCAAAGTCAACAATAGGGATGGTGAGAGAGAGATTGGCTTTTGATAGCAGTTGTATTCTTGCATTTATCACTTTCCTTGTGGCATGAGCTCTCTAGTTCATAGCTATAGCCAGATGCTGGCGGACTTCTATCGGAAAGATGGTATCTTCATCTTCTGCACTGTCCTTTTCCAATGTCAAATCCAATATTTTGAGCAAGAGAGACGAGGGATATTAGGAGCGGATGTCTGAAATCTAACGCTCGAGAACGGCATGAGCAAAGAAACCATCCATTCATTCCATGCCGAATAAAATCCATAAAGAGAGGACTCCATAGCCACACCTAGTTACTGCCGGATCAAATCACATAAAAAAGTTCCCAGAAACAGAGCTCATATTCTCATTTTCCACCCATCATCCTCCCTCTTTCTTATCCCCCGCACCCCATAAGATCATCTATTCTAATCCTCCCCCAAACTAGCCCGCACACACTGCCGCACCTTCTTCTTAAACTCCTTCGGATCCTCACGCCACAATCTCGCGGCCTCGACGTTGGCGGGGGACTCATCGTTGGGGCTCGAGAGCATGCTGATCACGCTCAGCAAAATGGTCTCGGGGGTCTGGACGGGGGACCAGCGCTCTGCGGCGGACTCGTAACCGTATTTGTCTTCTTCGGGGGGGTGCAGGATGGATATGCAGACTTCGCCGTTGGGGTAGACTGTTCACCTATTAGCTGGGTACCTTGTGGAGGTAGGGAAGAGGAGGGAGGAGTACTGTTTGGGTGGAAGATGGGAGTTTCGAATTTCATCTTTGGAGGGAGGTGGGGGTATTCAGGTGGGAATGTGAGGTTTGCGCGAAAGAAGCCGCCTATCCATCAATAAATCCAGTTAGCATCTCTATCGCATCGAAGTATTCTCTTCTGCGTAGCCTCCCTTCCTGACATCCAGAGCGAAAGGAGGTAACACTTACCCCCGTAGAACTTGCACTCATCCGAGATCATGAGCATGACCTCCCACTCGAAAACGTTACTATCAACCAACCCGCAGCTGATTCCCGGAATGTCCTTGTCGGTCTGCATCTGCTTGAGCTGGCGGCCCAGCAATCCCGCCGCCGCTGACGCCGCCATGCTGCTTGCTTATCGCTGTGAGAGTGGTAGAAGAAGATCAGGGATCTGCGCTCGCGAAGGTAGGAGGTGGTGAAAAGAGAGGAGGGTTGTGTTGCGAGAATTTAAAGGTCTGGAAGGAGAAAGAAAGGTGAATGAGATATGCGGGGTGGCGCCGGAAGAGTTTGAAGGGGGCGGGTGGCTTTTGGTGAGTATGTAATCAGGGCGAGAGTAACACTGCAGAAAAGACAAGGAGAGTTCCGGCTGGAGATCGTCAACTAGAAATGAAGAGACTGGTTGATGTGGTTGAAGATGTGAATATTACAGTAGATGGAGGGGGTTGAGGAGGCAAGGTGGAGGAGGGCGAGAGACTTTGGCTACCAAACTCAGCGGCAAAATGCATCATCGACCACGAAACTTTCCGCCTTGCTTTCTGTTCACTACCTATCTACCGAGCTTCTACTTAGAACAGGGCCTTCAGGTTCAGATTTTTTACAATGCTGCCCAACACCAGCATCTCCGCAACAAAAAGCATGCCGAAAAAGAAACAAACACCCAGCATCATGAAGAAAACCTTGACAGAGAGCTTCACGTAGCGAGCCCGCGATTTCCAGGAGAATGTCTTCCACGCATCCAACAGACCAATGCGGGAGATGCCAACGCCGGCTGGAAGTATCTTGCCGTTGAACGAACGGTCAAAGGGAACGATGGTCTCGACGTCAGCCGGGAGCAATGAAGCGGCAACACGGACCATCGTGACTGTCGCAGGGATCTCAATGAGCAGCGTCAGAGCGAGAGACAAGGCGAGCATCGAGAGGGATCCCAAAACCACAGTCTTGTCCTGGGAATGTGATTCAGGAAGCTTGGCAATGCCGTTGTCGGAGAATTTGATGAACTGTAGCGCGACAGCGAGCCCCATTGGCAAGATGTAGCACAGCTTGGCCGCGATCGCCTGTAGGGCCACAGCAGGCGCGAAACCCATCCAGGTCTTGAATGCAGGAATCCGTCGCAGGGAAGGCTTTGCCGATGGCTCCGAAATCACCACGTGTATCCAGGTGAGCGTGAGACTCGACAGAGCAGTTTCTGCGACGACCTCAGCGATGCCAACGGCGATAAGGTTGCCACGGGCGGGAGAAGAGAGGATGCCGGTTAGGAGTGAACGACAGACCAACCAGACCAAGAAGAGGGGGAAGCCGCTGTAGAGTGCCAAACGGCCTCCACGAGTCTTGAGATGTTTGGTCGCCCTTCGCAGACTCGCGGTGACCGGGACATAAGAAGCAAATGGCAGATCATCGCTCTTTGAAGTCTTCTCGGTTTCGTCGGCATCGTCAAGACGCACGTAATCGGCGGGCTGGGAATCTTCAACAGCAGCGAGCGTGGGGATCACCAGGCCATACGTATACTGGATCTAAGCAGCATCTCCTGTCAGCCGCTGACGACAATCAACTAGGGGGAATGCCATCACTTACCACCACCGCAGTGAGAACGAAGGCTATAAAGGTGCCTGCGATCAGAACAGCAGCCACGGTTTGCCCTCCATCAGTAGGTTTCGGGGCAGCCGATACCCCTCTCCTGACGAGATGATGGGCGGCAGTGTCGAAAAGCATCGTTAACGACGTTAGGGTGATAGTTTGATGACTTCGACAGACAGGAAAATATGGCAAGATGAGAAATAAAAGAGAGACAAGAGTTGGATGAAGAAGAAAAGAGAGAGAAGATGAACAGATGAAGATGAAGTCGTCGTCGTCGTTAACAAGAGACCGCCAGGCAGCGATCAAGGAGGCTGAGCCTCTCGGATTTAATGGCGCATTAGGTAATCAACTCCGTCCCCGGGTTGGCCCCCACTAATTACAGGGGTCCTTTAACTAAAGATAGGGGTGGGCATGCCTAAATCTAGTTAAAGCATCACCAACTCCCTGCCCCTGGCCGATGTTTAGGGCTTCAACAACTTCGTCTCTCCTCAGGTACAGTGCATATATCTCGACGGAACAACCATGACCCAACCACTCATCCCCGTTTCTATTCTCATATACTCCTCTCCCCTTTTCCCAGCTCACTACTCCTTGTTCATCCCTGACCGCCCAGCCACCGTTGATACGCCTCCCAACAGCAAGGGCAAACGCATCCACGTCATTGGAAACGTACACACGGGCTTCACGCATGAGTTTGACAGGGACTATGATTTGGAGACTACGGGACGGAAGTATGTGCTGCTTCCGCTGGGCAGTGTAGCGGCGGAGTATGTGACTGGAAAAGGAGATGGCGTGGAGAATGGTGATGCGCCTCTCCTGGCAAGAGATGAACTGGAGCGAATCGCGCTGAGCATTCCTGCCCCTGGACCCAGCTTGAATCGCGCTGGGAATGCGGTATGTTGTCTATCTTTTCTCCCATCTGACTGCTGATGACGTTCATGGGAATTCTAACACGGAATAGCCACCTGCCGCACGGGTCCAAGTGCGTAGCTGTCAGCATTGGATGCTGGATTACGTCGATGCCTTGGTGGAAAAGGGGATTCTCCCGGAGAGCGCGAAGGAAGCGATGCGTAGTGCGCCGAAGAATTGATTCGAGTGTTCACCATTTCGCTTCCATGTCGGCAATCTGAGCTTTTAACCTATCCATTACTCTTTCAAATGGCGAGACAGGCATTCCTTCCTCCGCGGCTCCTTGCTCTCCTATCATCTCAGAGACACCTTCATCCAAGTGCATTGCTTCTTCGGATGCAGATCCCGCATCCCTACGTCTCTTTCTTTGCCCGCCATTTTCTGCGTCTGCGTCCCACTCCATAAGCAACTGCAGCACATCACATTGTTCCGCCGCCGCCGCGGCCTTGATCGCTTTCTCCCGTATATTTACCCAATCCTCACCGCTCCAGCAGCTGTTTTCCAGGAATGTCTCCACGGCTCCCAGCCGCCCCAGTTCTGCTGCCCGTATAAAGCTGGCCACCCCATTTGGACCGATACCCGCACCCTTCCCTAGCAATAATTTAACAATTTCCGCCCATCCCGATTCAGTTGCAAGATATAGCGGAGCTGTCAAATCGTCAGTGTCGCATTCCACGTCCACGTCCTGTCTCGTCAGGAGTGCTTTAACTACCCCTGTATGGCCCATCTTTGACGCGTGGTGCAGTGGAGTCATGTGTAGCTTGTCCGGATGGTTTATATCAAGGTCCTCTCTCGTCAGGAGTGCTTTAACTACCCCTGTATGGCCCATCTTTGATGCATGGTGCAGTGGAGTCATGTGTAGCCTGTCCGGATGGTTTATATCAATGTCCTCTCTTGCCAGCAGTAGCTCGACGACTTCCTCATGTCCGTCCCTTGCGGCCAAGTGAAGCGCTGTCAGATTCTCCTGATCCTCATAGTTCACGTCCACATCATCCCTTGTTAGTAGCAGCCTAACAACCCCACCGTGTCCAGTTCCGGCTGCTGACGCCAGCGCAGTCTTTCCGCCCCCACCCACTGCGTTGATATCTACCCGCCCGTCGGCCAGTAGCGTCTCAACCACGCCGTCCCTTCCACTTGCTGCTGCTCCTATCAGCGGTGTCATGCCATACTCATCTTTCTGATCAGGATGTGCTCCCTGCAGTAGGAGAAATCGAACCACATCCTCATGGCCACGTTCCGCTGCTGCGGACAGCGGTGTTTTCACGGTGTGATCGGGTAGGTGGACCTCCTTGTTATTCCGTTCTAGTAGCATTTTAACAAGTTTCAAATTCCCATTTTCCACTGCCGGAAACAAGGGAGTCCGCATACGTATATCAGCGATTGATGCATCTACTCTCTCCTCTGCTAACAACATCTTGACCACAAGCTCGTGGCCATATCTGGCCGCAAGATAGAGGGGTGTTTGGTCGGCTTGGTCCTTATGATTGACATCCACATCCTCTCTTGCAAGAAGCAATCCCACTATCTCGTGCTTACCGGATTCTGCCGCAATACCGAGTGGCGATACCTCGGACTTATCAATTGGGTTCACGTCAATATCGTCTTTCGCGAGGAGTAATTCAACCAGTTCCTTTTTTCCGTTGTTTACGGCCAGATGTAGGGCTGTACATCCACTTATGTCTCTCCTATTCAGCTCGACCCTCGGATCCGCAAGCAGTTTGGCCACGATTGCAACATTTCCATGAAAAATGGCATGCGATAAAGGGGTCCATCCGCGCCTGTCCGGGTAGGTTGGAGATGCTCCCTTTTCGAGAAGATGATCAAAAGTATTTGTATCTCCGCCTGCAGCAGCATGTATCAGAGCAGTTTTGCCTTCCTTGTCTCTGCCTTCCAGGAGCACTCCACTGTCCAACACGTTCTTGACGACCGTATACCATCCATTCCGGGCTGCTGATAGAAGTGCTACTCTTCTTTGTTTCTCGGCTTGGAGGGAAGAATGTTTCCCCAGAAGGAATAATGCTGAGCTGAGATCGTGGCGTTCAATTGCATGGAAGAGAGAACCTTCCTGCTGGCCTTCTGCTATTTTAACCGGGCCGTACATACCGAGATCTGCGCAGTTGGTGGATTTAGTTTCAATGTTGGCCGCTTGAACAGGCTTCTGCAGGAGTGGTTGCAACTCTCTGACTCCTTCTTCCATCCTCTTCTCCTTCACGATACGTAGGGCGGCTTCGCCGTAACACTTCACGGTGTCTGAAAGACTGAATAGAGGAACAGTGGCCACGGTAGTTAGGGAAATTTCCCGCTCGTTGTCGGAAATAGGTACTTTAAGCATCCGAACAATTCCCTGCCAGCCAAACTTTTTCCATGAAGCCTGAACCAGTGCCTTGCGGTAACATTCGCACAATTCCAGGGTTAATAGTCGTTGTTGGTTAATACGTTCCTCTCGAGTCGTGTCACCGTCATCGTCATCGACATCGTCATCGTCATCGTCATCGTCATCCTGCCCTTCATCAGGATCCTTAGAAGGAAGATAATGTGGAATGGCCCACCGCAGAACCTTCTCCGCTTCTTCCCATTTCCCTTGCTCCACATAGGACTCTGCGGTCATTCTGGCTGATGACAGGGCTCCCTCCACGGATGGAAGCTTCCCCTGGAGTCTTAGCGCTGGAATGATACAAGTAAAGGCATCCTCGATGGGTCCTAGCCCGTGTTGCGCGAAAGAGTTTTGGATTCGAGAGATGTTACTGTTCATCAGTCGAAAGCCTCGACGCCCTTGAATTTCGGTTTTACCGCCAAAGTCGCTGATCATGCGCACTATTGACGTAAAGAACAAAGAATATATCTCCTGGGCACACATGATGGCCAGTGATTTTGTCATCGCCTCAACTTGGAGGAGCGACCCAATTCCCGTTCGGTCGGCCGGGACATTATGCCAGCCAAATAAAAAGCGGTCGTTGAATTCGCGTGGTGTGTTTAATGTCTCAATGATGCTGAGACCTTCGCCTTCTCGCCACAGATCAAGGTCCATCAAAGGATCGTCAGCATTGTTAGCCGACGTCTCCTTAAAAGACAGAATGCGCCTCAGAGGGTAATGAGACGGGTGTGTCTCGAGATACCACAACCATAAGCCCAGTACCGCTTCGAGCTCGGAGCGTTCGACCCTCCATGCACCCTCAGGCCGTCCATGATTGTCAAGCTTGCGCCGCAGCGAGAGGAAGACTTGCCTCCCTTCCTCGTTACTGTTTTCTATAGCCTCGGTCGTGGCCACCGGAACGGGCCAAAACATCGTAAAAGTCTGGTCCCATCGCGGTTCCACCACCACATCGGAGGTAAACAGAATACTGGCCGTAGCCTCGATCGCGGACGCCAGTGAAGTTGCGGCAGCTCGGGCAAAGACCAGCCTATCCTCCCAATGGCTAGTTAAACAGGCAAGTCGGCTCCTATACAAAAATATTTTCGCAGGTTCATGCGGCAGCACCCCGCTTTCGTTGCACGATTGTCGCTCTTCTTGCGTCCCTTTACTTTCCAGCTGAGCCTCCGACCGCCACCTCTCGGGAACCCAAATATCGGGTTCCCCAGTTTCAGCGCTGGGTCTACCCCTGACGGAAAATGCCGAAATTAAACAGCCTGAATCGCCGTCGGAAACAGACAATCTGAAAAAGTCTCCGTATTGCTCTTGAAATTCATAGGAGGTCCGACGATGCCCTGCGCTCGAAACTTTCCATACCCTTTCATGTCGTCCCACACTGTTAAGCCTGAGAGCAAGCCAATCAAGCTCCCGGCCTTTGTAAAGATCTGGCTGGTCCGCAAGGAAAACCTCGTCCTTCTTTAGCCGGTTGGCTCTGAGTGTAGATCGTACGACGCTCATGAGTAGAGTGACACCCAACTGAGCCACCGCTACAGACGAATGACAAGCCCTCAATCCGAGAAATTGCAGTATGAAGCCGAGAATAGTCGAGAGAATGGCAGGCCACACTACAACGCTGCTCGAATCGGTCGTCCTCTTCCAAGACACGATATAGTTTGAGAAATTGTTCCCGGGGTGGGTGTATGCAAAGGAGTCGAATGCCTGATCGCCAACATATTGGGTTCCAGGCTGGATCCAGTATATCTGAGACTTGGGGTCCGACGTTTTCTTTCTCTTATATACCCGCTCTTCGGTGCTTTGTTCGATTAGAAAAGCGCAGAGCCCCACCCCAGCACTCAGAAACAGCGTTCCGATAATGGCCAGGGGCACAGCGTATTTATCTTGAGAACCTCCTCTTCGAAACTGCAAGTAGTACCTAGCACAAGCAGCCCATACCAAGACAGCAGACTGGAGCAAGAGCCCGCTTATCGCGGCCGCGTAGAACCAAAGAGGGTCACGTCGCTTGATGCCGACATTTAAGGAAAGGTTCGGATTCGAGGCGACGGGTCGTCTCGTTGGGAGATATTTCCCCTTTTCAATGTCCTTCCTTTGCGGGTAGAATTTCCATTCTTGCCTGGGTGTTGTGAAGTAATCATCAAAGGAATAAATTCCCGCACTCGGGCTGGTTCGAGAAGTCCGATAGAAGTCGTCATTAGTCGCATGGCGATCGAGAACGATTTCTAGCAGCTCGGGACGCCCGAAGACACGGGCAACCCCCCCGTTATTGTAAAGCTCACAAACGTCTCGGCTTGTTGATGAGCAGAGTTCAGCCTCTGCGGCACCTGCGCCTTCTTGCGCGCGGCCGACAAAAGCGCGTAAAGAGGGCGTTCCACAAACACGGATTACCGATACGATTGCCGTAATGATCCCAAGGGGTGCGGTCGCGAAGATGATAATGTCCGCAAAGCTTATGCACTCACTGAGAAACTGCTTCGTAGGCTGTTCACCGAGCAAGGCAATAAACGGAGCAAGATCCGTGGCGAGATTGTTTGAGAAATCTGTCCACCAGTCGCTCATGATTGACTGCGGTCAAACGTTCGGGCTGGCGAGCGACGCCATTAAGCTACCGCCGCCAGAGAGCGTGAGTAGGTGTCATTTAAGTACGGAGGCCTTCGTCTTGCCTGTTTGAAGCATCCTTGCATTTGTTGAAGCCATTTTCCATGTCAGTGGCTTGCATTGGGTTGCTCCCTTCCAGCCTCGCTCGCGTCTGCTGTGTTGGCTCCAATCAGTGCTAACATTCTTCAGTAATGTTAACGTAATTCCCGGGTCAACGACCATCCCGACTCAACGACCACCCTACAAAAATATCGTACAGCGCCTTAATCCTTTGATTTCTCAACAACGATGAAAGTAAATGATATTATATATTAAATATTAAAAGAGTGTGTTCTAGAGAGCTAGGAAATTAGTATGGTTAGGAAAATAAACAATTGTTGGGCTTGATAGAGCGACCAGAGCGACTGACACGGGGTGTAGCTAGAAAAGGAGGTAAGTGAGAGTTCAATTTGACCAGCTGGCCAGGTGGGGGTGTTGGAGCCCCTGGAGAGGCAGGAAGCTCCGGGGAGACTAGTCTGAAAGAGGAAATTAAATCTGGCTCAGTAGAAACTACGTTGCATTGACGTTTGAAGGGAGGACTGGGAGCCTAAGCAGCTTTCCGCTTCTTGTCTGTCTGATTTAACTGTTTCTTTTGCCATAAAATATATGTTCTTGACTTCTCTGTATGAAGTCTCTCTTGCCTGTAACATTTCATATGTTATTTCATATTCATTGATGCTGTTGCTGCTCAAACTCAATATTTTTCATTTCAGAATTTTGCTCATGTTTTGTTCTTTTTTCTGAGCTTTCAAGTTCACTAGAGTTCATTTTGTCATTAACTCTTTACTGAGTTTGTTCATCAGATCTGCTGCAACACTGCACTGCTCACACTTGTTCTTTCAGCTCTTCTGAATAACTTCTTTGATAGTGATTTATCTCCATATTTCTTGAAGTTCTTGATCAGTTTTCTTGATTCATTTCTTCATCAGCTGAAATGTCTTTTTTCTGAATATTCTCATTGTATTCAATTGCTGGTTCTATCTCTTCTTTGATAAGATTCATTCATTCACTGAACAATTGTATCTTCTTCAAAGCTGTCATGATGTGTAGATATTGTCACTGTTTGAAATAGTATTTTTCATTCTTTTCATCTCTATGAATAGAGCAATCATCATTTTTACAGAATGATTAATGAATACTTTCATGATTAAAGTGCTTGACACTCAATAGATCTTGTGAGTTTGAAATCTCATCATTCAGTTTCTCATTGAGTTCTTTCTGCATTTAACATCATGCACAATTTTCAATGTTGGATCTGTAATCACTGTAGTATATAAAATCTGAATTCTCTTGTGTTCATTGTCAGAACATTTTCTGTATTTCTGTATGATAGTTGCACTTGCAGGTTTCATAATTATATTTCTCATGTTTTGCATGCATGGAGTTCTGAATGTCTTCTTGTTTCATTCTTCAGTGATGTTCACACTCTCTGATCTGTAGAATTCATTCATCTTTGAAATTGAGTCATTGTTGCATGTGTTCTTTCTCACAATATTGTCATGTTTTCATCTCTATGGTGCAAAGATTCTCTAGTTTAACCTCTTCAGCTATAGCTCATTCAAAGACTTGAATGAACTGAGTAAGAGTGTCACTTTCATCAGTGAGATCTTCTGGCTGACTATTCAGAATTTCAGTTGTCACTTGAAGTGATTGATATTCATGTTGTACCTTAGATTTCATAGTGTTGAGCTGCTGCTGACTCTGTTCATTTATTACAGCCTCAGTCATCATGTGTAGTTGGTGCTTAGTATCATTTTCTTTCTTGTTGTGTTGTTTTTTCTGGCACTCATTTGTGTAGTGTTTAGGCTTCTCACAATAAAAGCATTTTTTATTCTTGCATCACTCTTGCTTCTGTTTCTCATCAATCTGCTTGATTGTGTTCAGTTTCATCTTAACTGAATAGATCTCACTGAATTTGTTTTGCCTTCAAATTTTTGAATAATGATTTCAGTGCATCTTTTCTTTGTACTCCAAACATTGTTCATAGAGTTGATTGTCAATTCTTGTGCCTAGCTCAATCATGCTGTCAATAGTAGTGAGTTGTTCCTTTTCTCACATAATTTCATCTTTCATCTCTTTCTTTTTCTTTCTTTAGTTCTTGGTAGAATTGACTGACAAAGACTTTATCAGCTCAGTTCAGATGTACTGCAACTTGCTGAAATTTAACTGCATATTCTCTGACTGATCTGATCTGATGTAGTTGATAGATTCACTGTTCTGCTGTAACCTTTTCATCATGTTTTCTGAAAATAAATTAAACTGTCTGAGTGAAGATCTGATAGTTCTCAACAACTTGTATCATGCTTTGATCTTGCTTGACTCTGATTTGTTTGTAATAATTCTTGATAAAGAATTCAAATCAGTTGAATACTGTCTCTTTCATGTAGATTGAAGTGAACATAATCTTGATCTTATTGTCTGAAAACTTGTTTGTGTTATTGTTGATGTAGATCTATAGTTGAGTCAGAGAAAAGTCTTGAGCTTATCATGTTCACTGTCAAAGAAATCAGAGATTCTGAACTTAGATTCTTCAGTTGTTTCATTGCTTTCAGTAATGACTTAATTCACTCAATATTCTGCTTTCTGCATCAACTCTTCAGCATCTGTAACTTGTTTCTGAAGTTGTTTGTTTTGCTCTTTAACTTTCTTAAGCCTCACTGTGAGCTCTTGAATCTTGTTTCAAAGAGTCTTCATTGTAATGATTTCTTGTTGATTTTCTCATTGAGATGTGTTGTCATCTTCTTGTAGACTTTCTCCTTCATCAGATGTTGTTGAGTATTTAATGTTGACAGTATCAGATGCAATCTCTGTACTTCAATGCACTTGTAACTGTTTCACTTTGTTAGAGCTTCAAAAGAGATAGAGAATACTTAGCTGACTGTTCTATAGCAATAGTCTGAATCTGAATATAATGCTGTAGAGTTCTGAGAGATGTAATCTTACTCTCAATGAAGAAGTGTATCAATCTGTTGACTCTGTTACAGACCCTACAGCGCAGCCATAGAGCAAGCAGCATGATTGACGGCAGAAGATGATCAATGTTATAAGGCCTTGTGCTACCTGGAGTCACGTGACTACAGAGCGGTCCAAGAGAAGGCTTGGCAGGGCAGTTCATTTAGGGACTGTCTCAGGCAGTTCATGTACAGACTGAACAGAGCAGTTCAATATTGAACCTCCTCTCAGGGAGTTTGTATGGACTGACCCATACAAACTGATCATGTATATAAACACACTCATTATCTGGCAAGATCAGAGGTCTTGTTCTGATCTTCACAATCACTTTTACTTTCAGTGGACAGAATATCTAGTACCTTGAATACTATCTTATATGCTTCTTTGCATCTTATCTGCTTTTGAGCTTTATCTTTTATTCAAGATCACTTGGACACTCCAACCTGTATCAACATCTTAGCAGAACTAGTGAACTAGTATACATGGTCCATGAAGCCAGCAGTTGATCTTTAGATTTTACCATCTATAGACTTCTGAGATCTAGTGACTCTCACTCACTAGCAGAGCTGTTTGATTATCAGATAGAGAGTTTGTGACACAGTGATTGTCTCTTTGTTACTCTAGATTAAGAGAAGACTCTCATCTTACAGAAAGTAAGAATTGAGCTTGATGAATCTATCAAGCACAAAACTGTATATATCTTCAGATGACAGATACATACAACTTCAGAAAGTATTACTTCTAATGTGTGGACTAACTTATCAAAGATGTCTAGTGTCAGAATGTCAGCCTTTATGGCACAGCAAGCAATGCAATGCATCACACAACTCAAAGTGACTCTGATGAAGGTTCAGAATGACAATGATGTACTCAAAAACATGAACAACAAATCAAATGTGTTTCATGATGAACATGACAAGCTCAATGAATTTCTGGCTCAATGCAGCATCTACTTTGTGGGATTTTCAGGTGGAACTCTTTTGAACTGAAGAAAGATTGAGATGACAGTCTCATTTCTTAGAAACAAGACTATGATCTGGTTGAAACTCTATGCAATGATCTATGAAGAAATGAGCAACAAGAACATGCTACCACCATTTGTTGCAGAAGTTTATCAAAACTATTCAATCTTTACAAAAGCTCTGATGCAAATGTTTGAAGACATCAACTGAACTAGAAGATATGAACATCTACTTCTGAATCTCAAACAACAAAGATCAGCAGCAGAACATGCAGCAAGATTCTGACAATATCTGTACATTGTACAATGACAGAATGAAGCAAGCAACAAACAACTCTATGAACAATCACTCAAAGACAGCATACAATATGAATTGATGTGAGAAGAATGCAACACACTGAACAAAATGATTGAGAAATCAATCAAAATTGACAATCATCTTTGAAAATTCAAGAAAATCAAACATGAAGAGAAGAAGAACTGATATGAATCTTTCAAGAGTGACTGTGGAGAAGACTACCATGAAGAACAAAACAATAATCACAGAACAGTTTTCATGGACATTGACACCATGTTCAAAGACAATCAAGACAAATAAAGATGCAGAAAAGAAAACTTGTGCTTTTACTGCAAGAAATCTGAACATCAAGCTTTCTCTTGCAAGAAGAAGACAGCTGATAAACAATGAAATAAACAAATCATATGAACTTTACATGATGCAACAGAATATGAAGAATATGACCAGAGCAATTTTCAAGTGAAAGAGCTCAACACTTTCAAATGAAAGCAATCTGAAGAAGACAAGAATGACTGGCAAAACTGTGCAATCAGTTAAATTGAAGAAATATCTGAGACAGAAATCAAAGAATTTCCACCTGTGAAAATCAAGAACAAAGATAATCTCAAGGTACAGTGGCACCATCAGCAACACTGGATCAAGTGTACATCAGCAGAAGAAGAATCAGTTAATTGCTTCTATCACTGAATGAAGCAGCAAGATGAAGTTGCAGATCTCAATCACCTACTGCATCATTTATTTAAATGAAATTGTCATTGCAACTGACACTCTGACATACAGAATTGACTATGAAAGTGAGCATGTCATGGCAATAACAGATGTGAACAATGCTCAGTGTGCAAACACAATGAATATGTCTACTTTTATGACATCTTCTGTGAATCACTGCAGAACTGCAAGATTCATCAATCTCAGAAACTCAAAAAACAAAAGAAAGAGTCTCTATGTGAGATAAGAACTATTCATGATTTCATGGAAAATTTAGTGAAGAAAACACAACTCTACATGAATGAGAATGAGTCAACTTCAAACAAATTGACATTCACAGAGAAGCTGAACTACATGAATGAATTGCTTCAGATCTCTGAAGCAATCATCAGATTTCATCAATCAGAAAGATGCAACACAAAGCTATGACTACTATGCTGAAATCAAGTATGCAAGAAACACACAGTCTACAAAAGCAAGTACTTCTACTCACTTCAGCAACTCTGAAGAGCACAACATTCAGAATCATCAAGAGAGTCAGCACTACTCACTCAATGAGAGATGAATGACAAGTGAAGAAGTCAGTATCAAGACAATCATAAAGAAATCAATTGAATCTACTGCATTCAGAATAACTGCCATTGACACATACAAGAAAAGATTAACACAGACTGAATGTCTAGCTGGTCAATGTCACATAGTTGTGTGATTGAATAAATTCACTGGCACCAGAATTTCACAAAGAAACTATTCACATACTTTAAACTGAGATGTGGAGAACTACAAGCAGCAGTAACATATGACTCAGTCTGGACCTACTTCACCATGATCATGCTAGAAAATATGAAAGAAATCAATGAAGCTCTGAATGAATATATATTCATGATACAACAATGGAAAATGATTGAGAATGCAACACAAGCTTACAAATGACATTTACAGAAACAAACAACCTCTGAGGTTAACTACTCAAAACTTCAGCAGAAAGCTCTTAAATCAAAAAACTAGAAGAGTCTTTCACACAATTGTTCATGCATGTGAGCAAGGTTCAATGTGAACACAACAGACATCAACAACAAACTATAGCTGTGATAGAAGCAAAATCTCAGATGAAATGAACAACAGTCATTAACAGACAGATGTGCACTCAGACACTGATTGACTCAGAGACAACAATCAATTTCATGCATGAATGATTTGTGAGAGAGAATGAAATCATCTCTACTAGAATAGAACTCTATTCACTGACAAACATAAATCAGAAGATTGCAGAAGTGTTAAAGCAGAGCAGATGCACACTGCAAGCTGAATCACACATGAAAGTGTTGAATCTTGACATTATCAACATTGAAGTCTACAATGTGATTCTGAAACATCAATGATTACAACAACACAATTCAGATATAAACTGAAGAACAGAATTAGTGCAGCAATGAAGATGTAAATGCTCAAGATTCATTAGTATGCTCAAAGCTGTGCAAATGCAGGCACACAGAGCTAGCAGCAGAGTCACAAAGCTACAACAGTCAAGAACTAATGTAAGAATGATTGCTGAATTACAGATGAATGCATCACCTTCAGAGAAAGAACAGCAACATCAACAGCCACAGAAAAAAGTGAGGTCTAAGATACTCAAGGAGTATTGAGAATTTGAGGCTATATTCAAGAAAAAGATCAACCCACAAGAACTTCCACCACACTGAATTTGAGATCACAAAATATCTCTTCAGAAAGAAAAGCAATCAGTAGCACAACTCATTTACTGTGTCACAATTCACTCTGTCTCAATAGTCACTAGACTCAATGAGAAGGTAGAAGGAGTTGAGTGTAGCTTATCTCACAGCTATCAAATGCATGCAGACACAAAGAGTGTGATCTCACTATATTGTATACTCAAGTTCAGAGTACACTGGCTCATCTGTGATATAGTTTTCAGAAATTCTTCTGAGTAGATATTGACTGATCAAGGGTAACAAGAGAACTTCTCAATAACTAATCAGGAAATATCTCATAGAGATTGTTATTCAATAATTCAAAGATATGTCTGCATTGAATAACCAGATTGACCACAAAGAGTAAGTCTTCAGATTTTAAGATAATGAGCATTCTTATATACATGATGCTCTAGTATGAGCAGTCTCATACTTCTCTTCTTGATACAGTTTCAAAAGGACCACAACAGTCAGTTTCATATTGAACTGTCAGATTCAGTCTCAGATGGACTGTTCTGTCAAGTCATGATTGAGATCATCAGTCATGTGATCTGCTGTGCCACTTGACTGACTTGACTGTGAGTTCAATCATTTTCCATAAATTCAGCCTTGTCTGTGAGGTCCATAACATACTGACTTTCACTCAAGAAGTTGAATGAACTCAAAAAGTACCTCAACAAGTACCTGAAGAAGGGATTTATACAATCATTCAAGTCACCAGCAGGATATTCTATCTTGTTTGTACTCAAGAAGAACAGAACACTACACTTATGTGTGAACTATTGACAGTTAAACAGCATTACAATAAAGAATGTTTACCCCTTACTGCTCATTGAGAAATTACAGAACTGAATAGCAGAAGTCACATGGTTCACACTGCTAGATCAACAAAAAGCCTTTCACAACATATAAATCAAGACAGGTGAAGAATGAAAGACAGTCTTTCACACATGACTCAGATTCTTTGAATATGTGATCATGTCATTTGAACTAACAGAAGCACTGACTACACAGCAGTGAAGAGTTAACATCATACTTCACAATGAACTAGATGTCTTTGTGATAGTCTATCTGAACAACATACTGATCTACATCTTCAAGAATCTACTGAATCATATTGAGAAAGTCAAATGAGTGCTACAACAACTACAGAAAGAGAACATACAGATAAAATCTGAGAAATGTGAATTTTATGTCAAGAAAGTGAAATTTCTAGAACACATTATCACCATCAAAGAAATCAAGATGAATTCAAAGAAAATACAGGTGATACTTGACTGATCTACACTGACAACAGTCAATGAAGTACAACAATTTCACAGACTAGCAAACTACTATCAGTGATACATACACAAGTTCTCAGATCTGGTGGAACCTTTAACTAGATTATTTCAGAAGAATCTAGAGTTTACATGAGGAAAAGATGAACAGCAAGTCTTTGATGCTATTAAGAATGCCTATCAGCAAGAAGACATGATCTATCATTTTGACCTGAATAAACCAAGCTACCTTGACACAGATAGCTCAGACTATGCCATTGAAGACAGATTACAGCAAAAAGAACCAGACAGAAGATGAAGATTAATCACATGCTATACACAGAAAATGACACCATCTGAATGAAACTACAGAATCAGTGACAAGGAACTACTCACCATAGTCAAAGCACTCAAGAAGTGAAGAGTATATCTGAAAGAATCAAAATACTCAGTTACAGTATACTCAGATCACAAGAATCTGCAGATCTTTACAACAACAAAGAAACTTACAAGGTGGCAAGTCAACTGAATGAAAATACTATCTGCATACAACTTCAGAATCAAGCATATCAAGGGAAAAAAGAATGCTTGGGCAGATGCTCTAAGTCAGAGACCAGATTTCAAGAAAAAACAGAGCATACAAGCTATCATGTTCAAAAAGACTGATGATGGAACATTAAGATTAAACATCAAACAGACAGAGAAGCTATGGGTGATGCAGATTCTAGCATCAGAATCTGAACTCTGTGAAAAGATTCAAGAAGGACTTGAGGTCAATCAGAAGGCTCAAGAACTTAGAAAATCAGAAGTCATGAAAAAAGACAGACTGATCTTGCAAGATGAATTCATCTACATATCAGTCATGTTACAGAAGAAAACTATCACCAACAATCATGATTCACTGACTATGAAACATTTTGAAATTGAGAAAACAGTGAAATGAATCCAGAGAAACTACACTTGAACAGAATTATGACAAGACATATGAAGATACATTACAGAATGTGACTGTCAATGAAATAAAACAGCATGATATAAAGAATATGAAATGCTGCAATCATTGCAGACATCAGAGAAATCATGACAGTCAGTGACTCTAAACTTTATAGTCAAACTACTGAAATCATGTGAGCCAGAAAATGACACACAGTATGACTCAATCATGACAGTCACAGACTGATTGATGAAACATGCCTACTTCATACTGATGAAGAAAAAGATGAATGCATCAACTACAGCATTCAAGACATATCAGATGGTTTTTGCAAACCACAGAATATTTAAAGACTTAGTATTCAACTGAGACAGATGATTCACATCACACTTCTGGCAATTGTTAATGTCATTAGTGAGAATAATGCTAAACATGTCAACAGCATATCATGCACAAACAAACAGACAAGATGAACAACAAAATCAGACTTTGAAGCAATATCTACAGAACTACATCAATTACTGACAAAATAATTGAGTGAAGCTGCTATCAATTGCTCAGTTTGCCTACAACAACACAGTCAACACTACAACAAAGAAATCACTGTTCTATGTCAACTACAGACAACATGCAGAAATACTGAAGATGTCAGTATTCAGAACAATCAAGACTGAACAAGCACAAATTCAAGCAGATGACTTACAGAGAACTCATGAAGAACTGAAGTATGAAATTCAGTTTGTTAAACAAAGAATGATGAAATACTATGATAGAAAACATCAGAAGGCACCTCAGCTTGAGAAGAGAGAAAAAGTTTTTCTGCTGCAAAGAAACATCAAAACAAAACAATCTAGTGACAAACTCAATCACAAAAAACTGAGATCATTCAAAATTCTGGAGTGAATCAAATGATTGAACTACAGATTTCAGCTACTCAAAACAATGCAGATACACTCAGTCTTTTACATATTGCTACTCAAAAAAGCACTTCAGAACATCAAATCAATCAAGATGAAAGTCAATGTGAAATCAGAATACAAAGTCAAAAAGATTCTGAAAGAAAAACAAGTCAGCAGCCAAAAACACTATCTGACTAAATGAAAAGAATACAATATCTCAGAAAACACATGGGAACCAGAAGAAAACCTCACAAACACTTGAAAGAAGATAGAGAAATTTCATCAATGTCAAATATATTCTCAGAGTCAGAAGAAATGTCACTCTTCAAAGACTTTTCAAGATCAAGAAAGAGACTCTTGCTCTCAGCACAAAGACAGACATTCTTTTCATGAAGCTCAGAGTTTCAGATCAAGACTTGAGAAAGAAGACACTGAGTGAAAGACAACTGCTCTTGCAAATGTCAGACTTCACTCAACAAGAGCATGACCTTCATGTTAGAGTCAAACAACTGACAATTGAATCATGATGAACTCACTTTTCATCTATCTCACTTCACAGAATCAACCACACAATCAATGCAAGAACAATCTCAGTGAAGACAATTTGAACACTTTTTACTTTGAGAACCAGCCATTATAACACACAGTCAGTCAGACAAAAAACAATTGTCACAAGAAAACTCAGTGATGCTACCATGACAGTCAACAATGTCAGCTTGAAACAACTGTTCATGATTGTGATTGTGAGGAACTGGCTGAGACTTCTGAACACAAAAATGATGAGACATGGCAGGAACACACTTACAGAGGAAGAAACAATCACAACTCACAGAAAGACAAGTCTGATATTTATATTGTCAAAACAACAACACTAAGAGAAGAAGAAGATGATGTTACAGACTCTACAGTGCAGCCATAGAGCAAGCAGCATGATTGATGGCAGAAGACAATCAATGTTATAAGACCTTGTGCTATCTGAAGTCACATGACTACAGAGTGATTCAAGAGAAGGCTTGACAGAGCAGTTCATTTAGAGACTGTTTCAGACAGTTCATGTATGAACTGAACAAAGCAGTTCAATATTGAATCTTCTCTCAGAAAGTTTGTATGAACTGATTCATACAAACTGATCATGTATATAAACATGCTCATTATCTGATGAGATCAGAGGTCTTGTTCTGATCTTTGCAATCACTTTTACTTTCAGTGAACAGAATATCTAGTACCTTGAATACTATCTTATATGCTTCTTTGCATCTTATCTGCTTTTGAGCTTTATCTTTTATTCAAGATCACTTGAATGCTTCAATCTGTATTAACACCTTAGCAGAACTAGTGAACTAGTATATGTAGCTCATGAAGCCAGCAGTTGATCTTTAGGTTTTATCATCTATAGACTTCTGAGACCTAGTGACTCTCACTCACTAGCAGAACTGTTTGATTACTGAATAGAGAGTTTGTGACATCTGTGGAGCCTAGTGACTATCAAGACAGAGTGAACTGTGACAATACAGATAAAATCTGAAAAGTGTGAATTTCATGTTAAGAAAGTGAAATTTCTAGAACACATTATCACTATCAAAGAAATCAAAATGAACTCAAAGAAGATACAGATGATACTTGACTGATCTATGTCAACAATAGTCAATGAAGTACAACAATTTTACAGACTAGCAAACTACTATCAGCAGTACATACACAAGTTTTTGAATCTGATGAAATCTTTAACTAAGTTATTTCAGAAGAATCTGAAATTTATGTGAGAAAAAGATGAACAGTGAGTCTTTGAGGCAATCAAAGATGCTTACTGACAAGAAAATATGATCTATTATTTCAACCTGAATCAATCAAGCTATCTAGATACAGATAGCTCAGACTATGTCATTGAAGACAGATTACAACAAAAAGAATCAGATGAAAAATGAAGATTACTCACATTGTTACAGACTCTACAGTGCAGTCATAGAGCAAGCAGCATGATTGATGACAGAAGACAATCAATGTTATAAGATCTTGTACTATCTGAAGTCACATGACTACAGAGTGGTTCAAGAAAAGACTTGACAGAGCAGTTCATTTAGAGACTGTCTTGAGCAGTTCATATACAGACTGAACAGAGCAGTTCAATATTGAATCTCTTCTCAGAGAGTTTGTATGAACCAACTCATACAAACTGATCATGTATATAAACACACTTATTATCTGATGAGATCAGAGATCTTGTTCTGATCTTTGCAATTACTTTTACTTTCAGTGGACAGAATATCTAGTATCTTGAATACTATTTTATATGCTTCTTTGCATTTTATCTGCTCTTGAGCTTTATCTTTTATTCAAGATCACTTGAACACTTCAATCTGTATTGACATCTAAGCAGAACTAGTGAACTAGTATACATGACTCATGAAGTCAGCAGTTAATCTTTGAATTTTATCACTCATAGACTTCTGAGATCTAGTGACTCTCACTCACTAGCAGAGCTGTTTGATTATCAGATAGAAAGTTTGTGACACAGTGATTGCTTCTTTGTTACTCTAGATTAAGAGAAGACTCTCATCTTACAGAAAGTAAGAATTGAGCTTGACAGATCTATCAAGCACAAGACTGTATATATCTTCAGATGACAGATACATACAACTTCAGAAAGTATTACCTTTAATGTGTGAATTAACTTATCAAGATGTCTAGTGTCAGAACATCAGTCTTTATGACACAACAAGCAATGCAACACATCACACAATTCAAAATGACTCTGACAGAAGTTCAGAACAATAATGACATACTTAAAAGTATGAACAATAAATCAGATGTGTTTTATGATGAATGTGACAAGCTCAACAAATTTCTGACTCAATGCAGCATTTACTTTATGAAATTTTCAGATGAAATTCTTTCAGACTGAAGAAAGATTGAGATGACAGTCTTCTTTCTTAGAGACAAGACTATGATCTGACTGAAATTCTACACAATGATCTATGAAGAAATGAGTGACAAGAACATGCTATCATCATTTATTGCAGAAGTTTATCAAAACTATTCAATCTTTATGAAAGCTCTGATGCAGATGTTTGGAGACACTGACTGAATCAGAAAATATGAACATCTACTTCTGAATCTTAAACAATAAAGATCAGCAGCAGAACATGCAGCAAGATTCTGACAATATTTGTACATTGTACAATAACAGAATAAAGCAAGCAACAAATGACTTTATGAACAATTGCTGAAGAACAGCATACAATATGAGTTGATGTGCAAAGAATGCAACACACTGAACAAAATGATTGAGAAATCAATCAAGATCAATAATTATCTTTGAGAATCTAAGAAAATCAAATGTAGAGAAAAGAAGAACTGATATGAATCTTTCAAAAGTGACTGTGAAGAAGATTACCATGAAGAACAGAACAATAATCATGGAACAGTTTTCATGAACATCAATGTCATGTTCAAAGATAATCAAGACAAACAAAGATGCAGAAAAGAAAACTTGTGCTTTTACTGCAAGAAACTCAGACATCAAGCTTTCTCTTGCAAGAAGAAGGCAGCTGATAAACAACAGAACAGATAAATCATACAGACTTTACACAGTGCAACAGAATATGAAGAATACAACCAGAGCAATTTTCAAGTGAAAGAGCTCAATACTCTCAAAGAGAAGCAATCTGAAGAAGACAAGAATGACTGACAAAACTGTGCAACCAGTCAAATTGAAGAAATATCTGAGACAGAAATCAAAGAATTTCCACCTGTGAAAATCAAGAATGAAGATAATCTCAAGATACAGCAGCACTGTCAGCAACAC
The DNA here is from genome assembly GCA_039700045.1 of Malbranchea zuffiana. Classification (NCBI taxonomy): domain Eukaryota; kingdom Fungi; phylum Ascomycota; class Eurotiomycetes; order Onygenales; family Malbrancheaceae; genus Malbranchea; species Malbranchea zuffiana. The sequence goes on along the minus strand of JARUPO010000010.1, from coordinate 738,124 downwards.
TGAGCTGAGTGTACATCAGCAGAAGAAGAATCAGTCAACTGCTTCTATCACTGAATGAAGCAACAAAATGAAGTCACAGATTTCAACCATCTACTACATCATCTATTTAAATGAAATTGCCACTGTAACTGGCACTCTGATGTACAGAATTGATTATGAAAATGAGCATGTCACAGTAACAACAGATGTGAGCAATGTTCAGCATGCAAGTATAACAATCTCTTCATTAACTTTCATGATATCTTCTGTGAATCACTGCAGGACTGCAAGATTCATCAATCTCAGAAACTCAGAGAACAAAAAGAAGAGTCTCTATGTGAGATAAGAACTATTCATGATTTCATGAAAGACTTAGCAAGAGAAACATGACTCTACACAGATGAGAATGAGTTAACTTCAGATGAATCAACATTCACAGAGAAGCTGAACTACATGAACAGATTGTCTCAGATCTCTGAAGCAATCATCAGATCTCATCAATCAGAAAGATGTGATGCAAAGCTATGACTACTATGCTGAAATCAGATATGCAAGAAACATGCAGTCTACAAAAGCAAGTACTTCTACTCACTTCAGCAGCTTTGAAGAGCATGACACTCAGAATCATTGAGAGAATTGACATTACTCACTCAATAAGAGATGAATGATGAGCAAAGAAGTCAGTACCAGAACAATCATAAAGAAATTGATTGAATCTACTGTATTCAGAATAACTGTCAATGACACATACAAGAAAAGATCAACACAGACTGAATGTTTAGTTGATCAACATCACATAGTTGCATGATCAGATGAATTCACTGGCATCAGAATTTCACAAAGAAACTATTCACATGCTTTAAATCAAGATGTGAAGAACTATGAGCAGCAGTAACATACAATTCAGTCTGAATCTATTTTGCTATGATTATGTTAGAAGATACAGAAGAAACCAACAAAGCTCTAGATGAATATATATTCATGATACAACAATGAAAAATGATTGAGAATGCAACATGAGCTTACAAACAGCATTTACAGAAACAAACAATCTCTGAGATTAATCATCTGAAATCTCAGCAGAAAGCTCTCAAATCAAAAAACTAGAAGAATCTTTCACACAACTGTTCATGCATGCAAGCAAGATTCAATGTGAACACAACAGACATCAACAACAAATTATAGCTGCAATAGAAGCAAAATTTCAGATGAAATGAACAACAGTTATTAACAGACAGATGCACATTCAGATGCTGATCAACTCAGAAGCAACAATTAATTTCATACATGAATGATTTACAAGAGAGAATAAAATCATTTCTATCAGAATAGAACTCTATTCACTGACAAATATAAATTGAAAGATTGTAAAAGTGTTGAAGTGAAGCAGATGCACACTGCAAGCTGAATCACACACAAAAGTGTTGAATCTTGACATTATCAACATTGAAGTCTACAATGTAATTCTGAAACATCAATGATTACAACAACACAATCTGAATATAAACTGAAGAATGAAATTAGTGCAGCAATGAAGATGTAAATGCTCAAGATTTATCAGTACACTCAAAGCTGCACAGATGCAGACACACAAAGCTAGTGATGAAGTCACAAAGCTATGACAGTCAAGAATTAATGCAAGAATGATTGCTGAATTATGAATGAATGCATTATCTTCAGAAGAAGAACAGCAACATCAACAGTCACAGAAAGAAGTGAGGTCTAAGATACTCAAAAAGTATTGAGAATTTGAGACTATATTCAAGAAAAAGACTGACTCACAAGAACTTTCATCACACTGAATTTAAAATCATGAAATATCTCTTCAGAAAGAAAAGTAATCAGTAGCATGACTCATTTACTAACTTTCATCAAAAGAGTTGAATGAACTCAAAAAGTACCTTGACAAGTATCTGAAGAAGAAATTCATATGATCATTCAAGTCATCAGCAGAATATTCTATCTTATTGATACTCAAGAAGAATGAAACACTACATTTATATGTGAACTATTGACAGCTAAACAGCATTACAATAAGAAACACTTACTTCTTACTGTTCATTGAGAAATTACAGAACTGAATAGCAGAAGCCACATGATTTACACTGCTAGATCAGTGAGAAGTCTTTCATGACATATGAATCAAGACAGATGAAGAATGAAAGACAGTCTTTCACACATGACTCAGATTCTTTGAATATATGATCATGTCATTTGAACTAACAGAAGCACTGACTACACAACAATGAAGAGTTAACATCATACTTTATGATGAACTAGATGTCTTTATGATAGTCTATCTGAATGACATACTGATCTACATCTTCAAGAACCTACCAGACTATATTGAAAAAGTTAAATGAATACTATGACAACTACAAAAAGAGAATATATGAATAAAATCTGAGAAATGTAAATTTCACATCAAGAAAGTGAAATTTCTAGAACACATTATCATCATCAAAGAAATCAAGATGAATTCAAAGAAAATACAGATAATACTTGACTGATCTACATCAACAACAGTCAATGAAGTACAACAATTTCATGAACTAGCAAACTACTATCAGCAGTACATATACAAGTTTTCAGATCTGGCAGAATCTTTAACTAGATTATTCTGAAAGAATCTGAAATTTATGTGAGAAAAAGACAAACAGCAAGTCTTTGAGACTATTAAGAACATCTATTGACAAGAAGACATGATCTATCATTTCAACTCAGACAGATCAAGCTATCTTGACACAGATAGCTCAGACTATGTCATTGAAGATTGACTACAGCAAAAAAAATCAGATGAAAAATGAAGACTAATTGCATGCTACATGCAGAAGATGATGCCATTTAAATGAAACTACAGAATCAGCAACAAGAAACTACTTGCCATAGTCAAAGCACTCAAGAAGTGAAGAGTATATCTGGAAAAATCAAAATACTCAATTACAGTATACTCAGACCACAAGAATCTGCAGATCTTTACAATGACAAAGAAACTTACAAGGTGACAAGTCAACTGAATGAAAATACTATCTGCATACAACTTCAGAATCAAGCATATCAAAGAAAAAGAAAATGCTTGAGCAGATGCTCTAAGTTGAAGACCAGATTTCAAGAAAAAACAGAGTATACAAGCTATCATGTTCAAAAAAGCCAACAACAGAACATTAAGATTGAACATCAAATGAACAGAGAAGCTATGAGTGATGCAGATTCATGCATCTGAATCTGAACTCTGTGAAAAGATTTGAGAAGAACTTGAGACTGATCAGAAGACTTGAGAACTTAGAGAATCAGAAGTCAAGAAAAAAGATGAACTGATCTTACAAGATAAACTTATCTACATATCAGTCAAGTTACAGAAAGAAACTATCACCAGCAACCACAATTCATTAACTATGAAACATTTTGAAGTCAAGAAAACAGTGAAATGAATTCAGAGGAACTACACTTGAATGAAGTTATGATGAAACATATGAAGATACATTGTGAAATGCAACTGTCAATGAAATAAAACAGCATGACACAAGAAATATGAAACACTGCAATCATTGCAGACATCAGAGAAATCATGACAGTCAGTGACTCTGAACTTTATAGTCAAACTATCAAAATCATGTGAGCCAGAAAATGACACACAATATGACTCAATCATGACAGTCACAGACTGATTGACAAAACATGTCTATTTCATACTGATGAAAGAAAAAATGAATGCACTAACAACAGCATTCAAGACATACTGAATAATTTTTGCAAATCACAGAATATCTAAGAACTTAGTATTCAACTGAAATGAATGATTCACATCACACTTCTGACAATTGTTAATGTCATTAGTGAGAATAACACTAAACATGTCAATGACATACCATGCACAAACAAACAGACAAGACAAATGACTAAATCAGACTCTGAAGCAATATCTACAAAACTATGTCAATTACTGACAAAGTAATTGAGCAGAGCTGTTATCAATTGCACAATTTGCTTACAACAACACAGTCAATGCTACAACAAAGAAATCACTGTTCTATGTCAACTATAAACAACATGCAGAAATACTGCAGATGTCAGTATCTGAAACAGTCAAGATTGAACAAGCATGAATTCAAGTGAATGACTTACAGAAAACTCATGAAGAACTGAAATACAAGATTCAGTTTGTTAAACAAAGAATGATGAAATACTATGATAGAAAATGCCAGAAGACACTTCAGTTTGAGAAAAGAGAGAAAGTTTTTCTGCTGTAAAGAAATATCAAAACAAAATGATCTAGCAACAAACTTGATCATAAAAAACTGAGATCATTCAAAATTCTGAAATGAATCAGATGATTGAACTACAAACTTCAGTTACTCAAAACAATGCAGATACACTCAGTCTTTCACATATTGCTACTTGAAAAAGCATCTCAGAACATCAAATCAATCAAGATGAAAGTTAATGCAGAATCAGAATATGAAGTTGAAAGAATTCTGAGAGAAAAGCAAGTCAGCAGTCAAAAACACTATCTGATTAAATGAAAGAGATACAATATCTCAGAAAACACCTGGAAACCAGAGGAGAATCTCATGAACACTCAAAAGAAGATAGAGAAATTTCACCAACATCAAATATATTTTCAGAATCAGAGAGAATGTCACTCTTCAAAGACTTTTCAAGATCAAGAAAGAGAAGACAAAAAATAATTGTCACAAGAAAACTCAGTGATGCTATCATGATAGTCAACAATGTCAGCTTGAAACAACTGTTCACAATTGTGATTGCAGGAGACTGATCAAGACTTCTGAACATGAGAATGATGAGACATGACAGAGACACACTTACAGAAGAAGAAACAATCATAACTCACAAAGTGACAAGTCTGATATTTATATTGTTGAGATGACAATGCTAAGAGAAGAAGAAAATGATGTTATGAACTCTACAGTGCAGTCATAGAGCAAGCAGCATGATTGATGATGAAAGATGATCAATGTTATAAGATCTTGTACTACCTGAAGTCATGTGACTACAGAGTGATTCAAGAGAAGACTTGACAGAGCAGTTTATTTAGAGATCATCTTGAGCAGTTTATATATGAATCAGACAGAGCAGTTCAATATTGAACCTTCTCTCAGAGAGTTTGTACAGACTGACTCATACAAACTGATCATGTATATAAACATGCTCATTATCTGATGAGATCAGAGGTCTTGTTCTGATCTTCACAATCACTTTTACTTTCAGTGAACAGAATATCTAGTATCTTGAATACTATCTTATATGCTTCTTTGCACCTTATCTGCTCTTGAGCTTTATCTTTTATTCAAGATCACTTGAACACTTCAACCTGTGTCAACATCTTAGCAGAACTAGTGAACTAGTATATATGACTCACAAAGTCAGCAGTTAATCTTTAGATTTTATCATCTATAGACTTCTGAGATCTAGTGACTCTCACTCACTAGCAGAACTGTTTAATTACTGAATAGAGAGTTTGTGACACACATGCTATGCATGAAAAATGACACCACCTGAACAAAACTAAAGAATCAGTGACAAGAAACTACTTGTCATAGTTAAAGCACTCAAGAAGTGAAGGGTGTACCTGAAAGAATCAAAATACTCAGTTACAGTATACTTGAACCACAAGAACCTGCAAATCTTTACAATGACAAAGAAACTTACAAGACAGCAAGTCAACTGAATGAAAATACTATCTGCATATGACTTCAGAATCAGACATATCAAAGAAAAAGAAAATGCTTTAGTGAATGCTCTAAGTTGGAGATCAGATTTCAAGAAAAAACAAAGCATACAAGCTATCATATTTAAAAAGACTGATGATGAAACTCTAAGGTTGAACATCAAACAAATGAAGAAGCTATGAATGATGCAGATTCATGCATCAGAATCTGAACTCTGTGAAAAGATTTGAGAAGAACTTGAGACTGATCAAGAGACTCAAGAACTTAAGAAATTGAGAATCAAAGAAAAAGATGAATTGATCTTACAAAATAGACTCATCTACATATCAGTCAAGTTATAAAAGAAAACTATTGCCAGCAATCATAATTCATCAACAATGAAACATTTCAGAGTTGAAAAGACAATAGAATAAATTCAGAAAAACTACATCTAAACAGAAATATGATGAGATGTACAAAGATACATTGCAGAATGCAACTGTCAACAAAATAAAATAACATGACACAAGAAATACAGAACACTACAATCATTGCAGATGTCAGAGAAATCATGACAGTCAGTAGTCTTAGACTTTATAGTCAAACTATCAAAATTGTGTGAGCCAGAGAACAACACACAGTGTGACTCAATTATGACAGTTATAGATCAATTGATGAAACATGTCTACTTCATACTGATGAAGGAGAAAATGAATGCACCAACAACAGCATTCAAGACATATTGAATGATTTTTGCAAATCACAGAATATCTAAGAACTTAATATTCAATTGAGATGAATGATTCACATCATACTTCTGACAATTGTTAATGTCATTAGTGAGAATAATGCTAAACATGTCAATGACATATCATGTACAGATGAACAGACAAGACAAATGACTAAATCAAACTCTTGAGCAATATCTGCAGAACTACATTAATTACTGACAAAATAATTGAGTGAAATTGTTATCAATTGCTCAGTTTGCTTACAACAACATGATTAATGCTACAATGAAGAAGTGACTGTTCTACATCAACTATGAATGACATGCAGAAATACTGCAGACATCAGTATTCAGTACAATCAAAGCTGAACAAGCACAAATTCAAGTGAATGACTTACAGAAAATTCATGAAGAACTGAAGTACAAAATTCAGTTCATTAAACAAAAAATAGTGAAATATTACAATAGAAAACACCAGAAGATGTCTCAGTTTGAGAAGAGAGAGAAAGTCTTTCTACTGTGAAGAAATATCAAAACAAAACAATCTAGCAACAAACTCAATCACAAGAAACTGAAATCATTCAAAATTTTGAAACAAATCAGACAATTAAACTACAAACTTCAGCTATCTAAAACAATGCAGATATACTCAGTCTTTCACATATCACTACTCAAGAAAGCATCTCAAAACATCAAATCAATCAAGACAGAAGTCAACACAGAATCAGAATACAAAGTCAAAAGAATTCTGAAAGAAAAACAAGTCAGTGGTCAAAAGCACTACTTGATCAAATGAAAGAGATATGATACCTCAGAAAACACATGAGAACCAGAAGAAAATCTCACAAACACTCAGAAGAAGATAGAGAAATTTCACCAACATCAAATATATTCTCAGATTCAGAAGAAACATCACTCTTCAAAGACTTCTCAAGATCAAGAAAGAGATTCTTGCTCTCAGTATGAAGACAGACATTCTTTCTGTGCAACTCAAAATTTCAGACCAAGACTCAAGAAAGAAGGTACTGAATGAAAGACAACTGTTCTTGCAAACATCAAACCTCATTTGATAAGAGCATAATCTTCATGTTGAAGTCAAACAACTGACAGTCAGACCACATTGAATTCATTTTTCAGTTATCTCACTTTGCAGAATTGATGACACAATCAACACAAGAACAATCTTGATGAAGACAATTTGAACACTTTTTACTTTGAGAATTAGTCATTATAATATACAGTCAGTCAGATGAGAAACAATTGTTGCAAGAGAACTTAGTGATGCTATCATGACAGTCAATAATGTTAGCTTGAAATAACTGTTCATGATTATAATTGCAGAAGATCAGTCAAGACTTCTGAATGCAAGAACAACAAGACATGACAGAAAAACACTTACAGAAGAAGAAACAATCACAACTCACAGAGAGACAAGTCTGATATTTATATTGTCAGAACAACAACACTAAGAGAAGAAGAAAATGATGTTACAGATCTTACAGTGCAGCTCTAGAGCAGACAATCTGATTGACAGTGAAGACAATCAATGTTATAAAGCCTTGTACTATCTGAAGTCATGTGACTACAGAGCAGTTCAAGAGAAGACTTGACAGAGCAGTTCATTTAGAGACTGTCTTGAACAGTTCATTTAAAAACTGTCTCAGACAGTTCATGTACAGACTGAACAGAGCAGTTCAATATTGAATCTTCTCTCAAAAAGTTTGTATGAACTGACTCATACAAATGAATCATGTATATAAACATGCTCATTATTCAGTGAGATCAGAGATCTTGTTCTGATCTTTGCAATCACTTTTACTTTCAGTTGACAGAATATCTAGTATCTTGAATACTATCTTATATATCTGCTTGAGCTTTACTTCAATCTGTATCAACATTTTAACAGAACTAGTGAACTAGTATATGTGGCTCATGAAGTCAACAGTTGATCTTTAGATTTTATCATCTATAGACTTCTGAGATCTAGTGACTCTCACTCACTAGCAGAGCTGTTTGATTACAGATAGAGAGTTCATGACACAATATCTGTATTCAAAGACACAGAGAGGGAGTATCTGACACAGAGAAGAAGTTTTATTATTATTATTATTATTCTTCATTATAGTCATATGCAGTCTAAGACTATGATGACTACCAGCTAGATCTAATATTCTGCTGGATTTATCAACTTATTATACAAAGTAAATTCCAACAAAAGAGTGTTCACAATTTTTCCAAGCCATTAAATCTTTCCTCCAAAGAAATACATGTACTAATTTAGTTTCTTTTTCCTTTTTAAGTTTTCAATAACCAAGTTCTAGTAGCAATATTTGTTTCCAACAAATATTTTCTCAACCATCTCAACTTCAAATTAGTTTGAAAGATCATTTTAAGATTTAGCTCTCTTATTTCTAACTTCTTCTTTCACTTTCTCCTCTCTTCTCTTTCTCTTTTGCAATCTAAAAGTAGATGCTTTAGATTTTCTTTCACTTTGCAAACAGAGCATGTATTATCTGAATAATCAGATAATTTTATTAAATAAGATCTGAAGTATTCATGCTCAAGTTTCAACTGAATCATAGTTGACCAAAGTTTTTTAGACCATTTCTGTGATCTAGCTTTTCATTTGAGATGATTCTCATATAAAGAATAAGCATTTGACTTTAAATTCTTAAGCCAAATCTGGTTCCACTGATCAAGAGCAGTCTCCTTTATCTTTCTCTTGATAAATGACACAGAAACATATCTGTCAACTGCTAGTACTTGATGCTCTGTCCTCAATTTTGTAGCTTTATCAGCTTGCTCATTTCCATATGTATTCATATGAGCTGGAACCCAATGAAGATGCAACTTAATATGCTTATTCACAAGATCTTGAGCTCTTTATTTAATAAGTGAACAAAGATACAAACCATCACTGAGTTTGTTGTTCTCAAGTCTTTGAATAGCAGCTTGACTATCTGAGAAGATCCATATGTTTTGAATAGCTTTATCTCTTTGCACAGTTTTTTGAGCCAAAGTAAAGGCTTTCTCAACTGCATAAAGTTCAGCATCAAAAACCTCCATACTTTTGTATAAGTTCCAAAAGAAACCTTGTTTCTGGTTCAAGCAGAAGACTCCAGCCTCCACTAATTTCTTTTCTGATTTTGAGCCATCAGAATAATAAATCAATGAGATGTTCTGATTTAAGTCTTTTATTCTTTTCAAGTGCTTTTCAGTTTCTTCTTCTTTGGAAAGCTTACTAGCTTGAACATCCACAAGATCACTCAAGTTAGTTTGCCATGGTGAATTTCACTTAAGTGTTATTTCTTCAGTTTTTAGACTTGAGAGAAGAGAAGAAGTTTTAAATTCAGAGCTGTTTTCTCTGTCAAAAAGATTCTCTTATGGTAACTCTTCATTCAATAACAGTCAACATGAGTATCTTGTGCATTGATGGTGGCAGCATCTGTGATATTATTTCACTGAAGTTCATCAGTTTTATTTAAAAGATCATCAACACATCTTTTCAAGATCTTTCTGACATAGATTCTGAAACAAGCTTAGATAAAATGTATCTGTTCTAGCTCTAAAAGATAGAGCTAATTGTTGTAGATGGCATCACTATCATTGACATGTCTGTTCTTCACTGACATGTCAAGAAATGCACTTCATTTTTGTGAAGTTCACTAAATGAATTTTCAATGCTGCTTTCAGACACTCAAGTTGGCTTTGTTATCTGAACAGTGTGATAAGATTCATGAAAATCATGATCACTGTGATCAGATGTGTCACTTTTAGAAGTGTATATAAAGAAGATAGTGTGAAGCATGCATTTAAAGAGATATTCAGCAATGATTCATTGATGATTTCTTGTGACTCTAATGAAGGTCTAAGAAAAAGAATTCTAGTGATCATCACTGAGATCAGTAAGACCTCAAGTGTTGCTTTTCACAACTACAATGATAATGAAGCAGTGTCTGATAATCAAAGAAGAGATGCTTGACTCTTGTTACTCTTTTTCATGCTAATCTATGATACAGACTATCAACTTCTGAATGAGAATCTCAACACTGCTTCACTCTGAAAAATGTACCTAATTTTCTCTTAACTCTTAATGTCATGTACTAACTATATTATAGAGCCAGAGCTACTTTCACAATTTCTGAATAAGATAATACTTGATAGCTGATTCTACTTATTACATACTCTGACTTCACATGTGAAATCTTTTCACTGGCAATTATTGAGTCCTACAAGTTTGAGAATGATGAAATGAAATGACATAATAATTCAGTTTATCTTGCTCTAGCAGAGGTACACAGAACTCTTTCTTTCAGCATGAAGCTCAACTGAGTTCTTTGTCTTGATACTGATTCTGAAGATAAAACAGAGAATAAATACCTACAAGCTCAGCAGAACATGCTCATCAGTTTTTTTCATAGCTTTTTTCTATTCAATCTGTTTCAATTGATGATGAGAGCAACAGATGAAGCAGTCATCTGAAGAAAGTGATTTGTTACAGACCTCACAGGCAAGGCTGAATTTACGGGAAATGATTGAACTCACAGTCAAGTCAGTCAAGTGGCACAGCAGGTCATGTGACTGACAGTCTCAATCATGGCTTGGCAGAACAGTTCATCTGAGACTGAATCTGACAGTTCAGTATGGAACTGACTGTTGTGGTTCTTTTGAGACTGTATCAAGGAGAGAAGTATGGAACCACCCATACTAGAGCATAATGTATATAAGAACACTCATTACCTTAGAACCTGAAGACTTACTCTTTGTGGTCAACCTGGTTATTCAATGCAGACATATCTTTGGATTATTGAATAATGATCTCTATGAGATATTCTCTGATTAGTTATTGAGAAGTTCTCTTGTTACCCTTGATCAGTCAATACCTACTTGAAAGAATTCTCAAAAACTATATCACAGATGAGCCAGTGTACTTCAGACTTGAGTATATGATATAGTGAGATCACATTCTTTGTGTCTGTGTGCATTCAATAGCTGTGAGATAAGCTACACCCAACTCCTTCTACCTTCTTGTTGAGCCTAGTGACTATTGAGACAGAGTGAATCATGACACATTGACCACCTACTCTATGACAGAAGGTTGATACTGAAGTCAATAGTTGATACACCTCTTTGCTGAGAGTAAGATTACATCTCTTGAAACCCTACAGTACTCTATCCTGACCAGAACAATTACTAGAGAGACAAAGAACAGCTAAGTATCTCCCTACTTCTTAGTGAGACAGTTAATGGTTTATAGGAACATTGAGTGAATGACAATATGACAGCAAAGACACTCAGTCAGTTCACTGTGAGAGATGTGAAGACCTCAATATACTCCTATATTCTTAGCTCCAAGGACATTAAGATCAAAACATTCAAAGAAGACTGTGGTGAACTTGAGATCTTCTTAGAAAAAATGAATGCTTACTTCATGATGTTACCAAAGAATTGCCTGGACAAAACACAGAAAGTCATGCTAGCAGAAATCAAGATGGCAGAGAAAGCCTTTGCTTGATTCAGTGTTTATCTTAAAGCATGGAACAAGAACACATGTGCCAACAACAAGAACATGGCAGCATTGATGACCAACTACAGAGTCTTTCATGAAACATTGAAAAGCATGTTTGGAAACACAGATTGAAAAAGTGAATTGAAATGAAAAGTCATGAGCCTCACACAAAAGGGGCCAGCCAGCATCTATGTTGCAGAACTGATGCAACTCTTTACACAACTTGAATGAAACAATGATGACATCAATAAAGCAATACTACTACAAGAATTGAAATTCAACATCCAACTTGAAGTAGTCAAGTCTGAACTCTACAAGACTCTTAGTGATATGGTCAAGAAGACAGTGGTTATCAACAACCAGCTGTACACCTTTCAACAAATGCAAAGAAATCCAAAGAAATTCTTCTTCAAAAGAAAGAAAGGAAATCAACAATACAGAGACCTCAATGCAATGAAACTGAATGCAACAAGACCAACAGACATGAAGCAGCAGAAACACAAAAAGAAAGAAGACTGCTACAGCTGCAGCAAGCCCAGACATTACACAAGAGAATGCTGAATGAAGAAGAAAGAAAAGAAATGAAATGATACTAAGCAGCAACTCAACACTACAGAGCACAAGATACAACACAAATACTCACAACTCTGAGCAATGACTGAAATCCTGGACAGCCAGCCAGAAGATTCTGTCAAAGATGCTGATGAGAATGACACTCTTAGCAGATTTACTCAAGTTTTTGAGCAAACAGTAGCTGAAGAGGTCAGAATAGAAAACTCCTGCACAATAGAGATGAAAATGTGGCAATACTGTGAGGAAGAACACATGTGACTGCAATATGACTCTGAGAATGAATGAATTCTACAAATCAGTGAGTGTGAACACCATTGAAGGGTCAAGCAAGATGAAATTAAGGACTCAGCACATGCATGACATGAAGAATACAGATACAGAATCTGCAGATGCAACTACCATACAGAAATACAGGAGAAATTTCAACAATGAACACAAGAAAACTCTGATTTCATGTACCACAGTGATTATGAATGCAACATCAAGAACTGTGCACAATGCTGGATGCAGAAAGAGTTTGATGATAAGCTAAATAACAAACTACCAGACTCTCAAGACACATCAAGCATGAAACATTCTAATCATGAAAATATTCATTGATCATTCTGTTACAACAATGACTGTCTTATTCACAAGAATGAAAAGAATGAAGAGGGATATTACCCTCAACAGAAACAATATCTATGCATCACCACAATGGAGTACAATGAAGTTCAACAACTGTTACAGAAATGAACTAATCTCACTGAGAAAGAACTTCAGCAAGAGTTTGACTTAGAAGAAGTTCAACCTGAAAATATAAACAAAACAACTCAACTGATCAGTCAATGAACAGAACTGACAGACAAAGAAATCTACAAAGCAGCTGAATATGATGAAGAGATTCAGTGAAAAGCATTTCAGTTGATGAAGAAATGAATGACTCTGACAAGTCATGGACTTCAGAAAATATGGAGACAAACCATTATCAAACAAGTTATTCAGAAGAGCCAGAAAAACAGTTGCAAGCAATGCAATGTTGCAGCAGATCTGATGAATGCACTCAGCAAAGAGTTAACAAAGAAGTGAACTCTGATGAACCTGAAAGCTCAAGATGAAGAGCAGGCCACAGACATGACATTGAAATGGAATATATTGAGTTTTGAAAGCAAAAGCAGCAACAGTGAGTATGAAACAACAATTGAGAGATCACAGGCAAGAGACACTTTCTATGAAGAAAAAAGAAATATCTATCTCACAGCAGAAGGATGAAAATAGCCAGGCATGAAATGCAATGCATCAACATGGTTGACATGCTGGCACCAACTTTGTGATGTTCATAAGAAATGAAAGAGCCTAAATGACTATCAACTCACAGAATCATGGAGTTGAAAGCCTGAAGAATACAGATGAATGAACTTCAAACCTGCAATTGTATCAAAACACATGCAGACAGACTCACAATTGATAGCTAGTCATTCAGAGCATCACTGACTGTGCTGAAAAGTATGCTATCACAACTACTGCTTGATACATGAAGACCAAAAAGAACAAAACAACTGGTACTCAATCAAATCTATGCAATATTCTGAGAAAGGAAGGTTTTATTGACACCATGATGCAGCTGAACCAGAGCTGAAAATGTGCTTTGAACTACATTGCAGAAGAACACTGATCAGAATCATGCAACAGCATGATTGACAACAGAGAGCAAAGACTCTACAATGACAACTAGAGCACAGCAATGAAGCCTTTAAAGAATGGAAGAATATCACTCAGAAGTGATTGACCATTAGCTCAGCATCAGAAAGTGATTCAAAAAAAGAAACTGACAAGACAGTTCAAATGACTCAAGACACACCATTCATGAATTCAGAAAATGAATGCACTCTCATGAATGAGAAGCACCTGTGAGTGATGGTACCACAGTGAATCTATTAGCCACAAATGAAAATATCTGTCATTTGAGCATAATAGTCACCATTGCAGGAGTTAATGCACAAACTCTTATCAACAGTGAAGTGACTGAGATGTTCATTGACAGAAGCTTTGTGAAGTGAGCTGACATTGCAACATGAAGAAAGAAAAAGCCCTACTCCTTAGAAGAATTAGAAAGAATAAAACTAGACAAAGTCAATCTGAAAATAAACCAGATGCAAATGAAAATCAGACAACACAGCAAACAAGTGTGCTTGAATGTGACAAACCTAGGAGACTATGATATAGTCTTGAGATTCTCTTGATTCCAGCAGCACAACTCTGATATTGACTGAATGAGAGAACTAGTGAGGCTAACATGATGTGAATGCCCTTCAGAACCAGAAATTCATGCTTTGACAGTCACAGCTGTGAAAGAAAGCATAGAAGAACTCACACAATGAATGCAGAGAACACAGAGAGTCATGCAACAAAACAATCAATTGCTTCAGAATGAAAAGTCATGGAAACTGAACCATGATGAACATGCAACTGACTCTACAAAAACCTGTGAATCTGGGACAGCCATCAGAGAACATATGGATGACTGAAAGTGAGAAATTGATGAGCTCAAAAAACAGATACCAGAAGAGTATCATGACTTTATTGAACTATTCAGAGAATGAGAGCCAGAGCACACTTTATCAGAGCACAAACCTTGAGATCATGAGATACCTCTACAGAACAGTGGAATACCAAAGAAACACTCCATTTACTGGCATACAGAGAAAGAATTGACTGAATTACAGAAATATATCAACACAAACTTAGTGAAAGAATACATACAAGAATTCAAGTCATCAGCAGAATATTTCATACTCTTTGTACTGAAGAAAGACAGAAGCATACAACTATGCATAGACTATTGACAACTGAACAGTATCATGAAAAAGAACTGTTATTCATTATCACTTATTGAGGAAATACAGAGTCAATTTCAAGGAGTGAAATGGTTCACAGCACTCAACATACATGAAGCTTACTACTGAATATGAATCAAACTCAGAGAAGAATGGAAAACTGCTTTTTGAACAAAGTATGAACTTTATGAATATTTGGTCATGCCTTTTGAGCTTATCAATGCACCAGTGACCTTTCAGGCTCTGATAGACAACATCTTGAAAGAATTTCTGGAGAACTTTGTGGTGGTTTACTTGAATGATGTGCTAATACACACAAAAGAAACTTGTGAAGAGCATGCAGAAAAGGTTAAGAAGGTTCTACAATGACTACAGAACTTTGAATTATATCTGAAAGTGAAGAAATGTGAATTCTTTAAGAAGGAAGTTGCCTTCTTGAGACACATTATCACTACAGATGGAATCAAGATGAACTCAGAAAAGATCAAGGTGATCTTAGAGTGATTTATATCAATGAATGTTAAGAAAGTGCAATCCTTCCACAGAATGGCAAACTATTATTGAGCATTTATCAAAGAATTTTTGAAAATTGTACAATCACTGATAAATCTCTTCAAGAAGATGACAGAATTCTTGTGGAGAATGCCTGAACAGCAGATGTTTGAGCAGATCAAAGAAGAATTTCAAAAAGAAGAAATGAGACAACACTTCAACCCAGAAAAGCAAAGCTTCATGGACATGAATGCATCAGACTGTGCTATTGAAGCCAGACTGCAACAGCTCAATGATCAAGAATGACTACAACTGATGACATGTTATGCCAGAACTATGAACAAAGCTGAACAGAACTATGACATTCATGACAAGAAACTACTAGCCATAGTAGAAGCATTCTGACACTGAAGAATTGAATTGCAAGAAACAAAAAAGCAAGTGATTGTGTTATCAGATCATCAAAACCTGCAATACTTCACCATGACAAAGCAATTGACAAGATGACAAGCAAGATGATACACAGAAGTGCTAGTCTATTACAACTTTGTGATAAGACATTGCAAGAGAAAAGAAAATTTATGGGCAGATGCTCTGAGCCAAAGAACAGACTTGATGACAAAAGAACAAGAAAAAAGAGCCATTCTGGCATGGAACAACCAGAAGAAAATAGTGCTCAATCACCAAGCACTAAGAGCAACAACTCAGATTGTCACTTCAGAAGAAATATCTCTGAACAAGATCAGAAAGGCACTCAAAGTCAACAAGCATGCAAAGAGAATGAAAAATGAAGACAACATCACAGAAAGAGATGAGTTGATCTTATTTCATGAGAAGGTTTATATACTCTGAACCCTCAGAAAGAGAATGATTTATGACAATCATGATGCACTGACATCAGAACATTTCAGAATTGAAAAGACAATGAACTGTCTCATGAGCAACTACTACTGACCTGGAATGTGGGCAGAAGTATGACAATATATCTGAAATTGTGATATTTGCAACCAAATAAAATCAGATTGACATAAGCCATATGAAAAAATGCAGCTGATACCTCAACTCAAAGGACCTTGAAAATCAATTGCAATGAACTTTATAGTCAAGCTATCACTGTCAAAAGATCCAGCTAGTGACATGTACTACAACTTGATCTTGACAGTGATGGATTGATTTATGAAGTACACTTACTTCTTACTGTTCAATGAGGCAACCTCATCACCAGACACAGCATATGTGATTATGCAAAATGTGTTCACAAACCATGGACTACTGGACAAGATGATCTCTGATAGAGATACAAAATTTGTATGCAAATTCTGAAATATGCTAATGAAAATGATGGGCATTGAACACAAACCATCTACCACATATCACACACAAACTGATGGACAATCTGAGCAAGTGAACCAGACAGTTGAGCAATATCTGTGAGGATATATCAACTACCAGCAAAACAACTGAGTGCAACTGCTATCACTTGCACAGTTGACATACAACAGTGCAAAGAATGTGACAACCAGATTCACATCATTTTTTATGAATCACAGATGGGAACTGAAGTTTCTACACACTCTGAAGGCCATAAAACAGTATGCACAACAGGTGGAACTAACAGCAATGCAATTGAAGGAACTGCACTGGCAGATGCTTCTCAATATTGAATTTCTGAACACATGAAGCAAGCACTATTATGACAGAAAGTGTGAGGATGCACCACTTTTCAGAAAGAGAGAGAAAGTTTTCTTGCTGTGCAGAAATATCAAAACAAAATGATCAAACAACAAACTTGACTACAAGAAACTGAGACCATTCAAAATCTTATGACAAATTGAACAGTTAAATTTTGAACTGAATCTACTGAAGACAATGTGAATACATTCAGTGTTCCATGTCTCATTACTTGAAAAAGCACCTCAGAATGCCAAATGCTACCACACTGAAGTGGATGCAGAATCAGAATATGAAGTCAAAAGAATTCTGAACACACAAAGAATTAACAGAAAGGTTCACTACTTGATGAAGTGAAAAGATATGATACCTCAGAGAACACCTGAGAGCCAAAAGAAAATCTCATGAACACTCAGATGATGGTGAGAAAGTTTCAACTGATGGAACTTAACAACAGTCTTGATAAAAGAATTGAAGAGGGTGATGAATCAGAAGAAGTATCAGACTCCAGAATTGAGAAATTGCAGGCTAACAAAGTCTGATCATGCTCTTTTTAATCTTGACTGATTACTCTGAAGCTTGAAATGGTGAGCAATTTCATTCATCAAACCAGCATGGCACCATCTTCAACACAATGCTGAAGAGATTGCATTTCATCTGCAATCAGAGATGTTACAATCAACAGCTTGAAGATGCTGAGCAGTACACTTCTCATTCTTCTGTAGCTGATTTCATTCAGTACTACTCAATGAATGACTGAAACAAACAGAGTTGAAATGAACACACTCAGAACAACAAGTGCTGTGAGAGAAATTCATAAGAAAAAAACAAGAGAAATCTGAGATGAAACAATTATTGCAGAAGAATTCAGAAAGAATGTCATACTGAAGAATGCAGTCAGCATGACATTGATGCTTTAACTGATGATTGTGAGGAGAATGCTGCTTCTGAATCTTGAGAGAAAGCCATGATGTGTGCAAAACTTACAGAAGATGGAATCCAACAACTCAGCAGAAAGACAAGTCTGATACTTATACACATTGAGAACAACATTCAGCTAGCAAAGAAGAAAATGATGTTATGGACCTCACAGACAAGGCTGAATTTATGGAAAATGATTGAACTCACAGTCAAGTCAGTCAAGTGGCACAGCAGGTCACATGACTGACAGTCTCAATCATGGCTTGGCAGAACAGTTCATCTGGAACCAGACCTGACAGTTCAGTATGAAACTGATCATTGTGGTTCTTTTGAGACTGTACCAAGAAGAGAAGTATGGGACCACTCATACTAGAGCATCATGTATATAAGAATGCTCATTATCTTAGAACCTGAAGACTTACTCTTCATGGTCAATCTGATTATTCAATGCAGACATATCTTTGGATTATTGAATAATGATCTCTATGAGATATTTTCTGATTAGTTATTGAGAAGTCTTCTTGTTACTCTTGATCAGTCAATATCTACTCAGAAGAATTCCTGAAAACTATATCACAGACAAGTCAGTGTACTCCAGACTTGAGTATACAATATAGTGAAATCACACTCTTTGTGCCTGCATGCATTTGATAGCTGTGAGATAAGCTACGCCCAACTCCTTCTACCTCCTTGTTGAGCCTAGTGGCTATTGAGACAGAGTGGATCATGACATGATTCAATCAGCTTGACACATTTGTGAAGATGAATCATATGTAATTTGATGTTATGATTGATGACTCTCTTCAGATAACAAATGTAAAGATGATGCTCTCTCTGCAGAACATTGTTTGCATTCAGTCAGACATCTGTAAAATGACTTGAAAGTCAGCAATGAATCTGTTGACTGCAAGATTTTACTTTGTGCTTGATTGCTCACTGATATCTGATAATAAAGACTACAAGTATCACAGAGTGATCAGATGTTGAGAAAGCAATTAAATTATAGCACTGAATCTCATCTGACTTGATTAAGCTCAAATGAAATTCATAACTGATACAGCAGCACTAGAACAGTTGACTGCTACTGAGCTTGACAAGAACTTTTGTTTATGCTGTCACTGATATCAGAAGCAAGTTACATTTAATTTGTCATTTCTGATGAAGAACATATCAATCTACATCAAAAGCAAGAATAATAAGTGAAAAACTAGTGAATTCTGTTAATCTATGATGTGATTTGTGAAGCTGCAAGAATTTGACATGTGTTTTGAGCAGTCAGATCATCATGTTTCTGATCAGCTATACTGTTCTGACTGTAACTTGTGTCAGTCTCTTTCTCACATCTGAAAGTGAAAGGCTGAAGTTCAGAGTTTAGACTATGAAAAGAGACTCAAACAGTGATGTATTGTACATTAATAGTGTTTCTGCTTGTCAAAAGTCTTTCCCTCTTATATTGATAGTCTTGACTATCATGAATTCAACTCTATTCTAGAGTCAGACACATAGTGTTGATAATTTCTCTAGAAGTATGAAGACATAATGAAATCTGCTACTATCTCTGTTGCTCTGTTTACTAAATCTACAGATGTGCATACATGTAGATCTGTAGCTATTATTCTGATTTCAATGCAATGATGTTGAAGATGATGAACTTCTATATTGTCAAATTGCACAAAACTCAGATATTACTATTAAAATAAAAGAACTTTGAAGTGTGAGTGCTGCTGCATTCTGTGAATCTAATGAATGCTCACTGTAGTTATTGAGCCAAAGCTTGAGAAGATCATCTGAAAACAACTCACTGTTGGTTCAATATTGACTCTGTAAATGATACTTTGAGGAGAAGAAATGAAGTGATAGCCAACATGCAAGAGAGAAGAAAGTCTATGGTTTATTTGTATTCAATTTTCAAAAACTGACTCACTCTCTTAAGAAGATCAAAAATGCACATCTCAGTGAGAATAGAGATATAGATGTTCTTCACTAGATTACTCTGGTCTGAACAGATGTTCTGTCAATTAATGATAGATAGTTTCAACATTTGCATGTGATTTTAGACTGAGAGATGACCATCAAATAATGAAGAATAGTGAACCATGAAATGCAAATATATGAATATAAATGATTAGAGTGAACAAATAGCTAGAGTGCTTTATATAACTGTCTGTGAGTGTATAGCTAGTAGATAGAAGAAGAGAAGAGTTAGAATAGATCTGTCAAGTCAGAGATACAGAACTGACAGAAAGATTGTGAATAGAGAACATATAAGTGAAACTGTATCAGATCTCATCTATCATTTCCAGTGTGTGATCTGCTGAAATTTTCTTTCAGACACAACTAATAGTATCACTTCTTCTGATTGAGATTACTTTTCAGTACTTGATCAAAGAATATTTGTCTTTATGTTGAAACATTCATGAATTGTGGCATTGAAGTACATAGAGTACAGACTATGTGTGCACATATCATAATACAGCTATTCATTTATTGAGACAAAATCAGATCTCATGACCATTGAATTGTTACATAGTACTTTGACTTCATGGTTAAATTCACTGATTATCACATGATTGTTTGAGTATTGAACAGACTGTGCTTGTTTGATGTCATATGTTGATTGTGAAATCTTTCTATCTGTTTACTGTTGCAGTTGTATTATTCACTTGATGATTGAATTTTTACTGACTGCTGATTCACATATGACCTTGCTGTTTGTCTTCAATTTTTGTAGATTTGTGTCTGTTTAATTTGCCTTGTATTCAAAAGATGAGTTGAAAATTGAGAGACAGTGTAGCTCTGATAACTGCAGGTACAACTTAAATCTGAATGTACTCTTGCACATTGCCTTGATCTTCTTGATATATTGCTGTGGGTGTTCATCTGCTGCCTTATCCACTGAATTGAAATCTGAAATATGAATTTCAATCCCTTCTGAAAAATTTTGGTTGTTGCCTCTCTTGGCCAGAGGTGAAGCTATTCAGAAGTCCATTCATGAGAACTGAGAAAGAAAAATGTATTTTTGCCATAGAACATGCTAGCAGCTTCACAAGCTACAGTGTGATTAATGTGAAGAAGACCAAGACTGAGTTTTCAAAGACTTGATCTTATGATCTTGTGATTGACAGATGATGAGTGATTCTTGAGCAGAAGCTTTATTTCAGCAGAATCATCAACATTAACAGCAAAAACAATGATCAGCAAAAAGCTGATAAGACATAGCACATAAATTTCATCATGAATCTTTCATGAAAGATACTGTAAGCTGCTAGAGAACATTTTGAAGTAAGACATCTATAGATTGCAAAATGATCATGTTGAAGATTCAGAGAACAATGAATATGAGTCAAGCACAACAACTCACAGTGAGGCTGAACAACATTGAATGTGATCAATATAACAATGGCTGAAGACTATGACAGGGTTAGAAAGAAATATATATGAAGATAGGAGACAGTATTCTTAAGCAATCAATGACTATGATCTCATCTCTGAGCACTTTGCAATCCATCACTGAGAAGCTGGTGTTTATTCAGATGAAATGGCTGTTTTTCCTTGTGGAATGGAGTTTGGCTCTCGTCCGTTTGGTTGCGTAATATATACATAGTATGTGCCTAGCAGGTAAGGACATGCGGCACTGTGTAACCGCGAGAGAGAGGCCGCACAGGCAGGGTAAAAACCATATGAACAAGGATCACGGAGTATAAATTATCAGACACAGCATCAGGCAGGGTAACTATCCCACTAGGAGACTTCTAGAGGCCGAGTCATTTATCTAAGCAACTTGCCTTCCCCCCTGCTCTGGCATCCAGGTCGGACCAAGCCAGGGTGGCAACTCTCATAAGCACCCCTCGTCCCCCCCCCCCCAATCCATCACATCACCAGCTCTTCCCATTCTCCATTTTTCCATCTCTCAAACCCAACACCCACCTATGATGAATTAGCACCGAAGAAGAAAACATGCCCACCCTCGAAACCCTCCCTTCGGAAATCCAACAGCATATCTGCGGCTACGTCGCCGCTTCTAAACCTGGTGGGATCTACCCGTTTTCACTGGTTAGCAGACGGTGCTGTCATGTATCCAACAAGGAACGGTTTCGGACAGTTGGCTTTAGGGGGTTGAAGGGAGGGGAAGTGAAAGAGGAGGTTGAATGGTGGGAAAGTGTGTTGGGACGGAGAGCGGCGTTTGAGGCTGTGAGGAAGGTTGTCATCGGTCGCGATGAAAGGGTGTGCACCGACGATGATGTCGAAGATGCTGAGGAGGATGATAATGATGGGCATTGTGATGGGCATATATTCTCTGGCGAACACTCGTATAAGGCTCTCTCGGACGAGTTTAATGATGCCTGGAAACCCCTTGCTGAGCTTCTTCCGAGACTTCCCGGGCTCAGGGATTTGGTGTATGACTACTCTGCACTGTTTCCACCCTGTCTACTCGACGCGTTGCACGACTTTCTCCCAGAATGCAGGCTACATATCCACTGGTTTGGACTTTTCAGTCTTATTCAAGAGAGAGACGCGCCGCGGGATGTGGATGGGTATGAATACGCGCTCGCCACGTCGCGGTGTTTGTACTGTGTTGTTGTGCCACATTGTTCTTTTACTGGGGAGGGGCTGATGAATTATAACGACGGGGCTGTGATAAGGATGGCAGGGGGGTTGGCGCCCAATCTGAGGAAGGTAAAGATGCTGTCGAGGCATCCTGGGTCAGGGCCGGAGTACGTGGAGGCGGTAAGGAGAGGGAGGCCAGAGTGGGAAGGGTTCTTCCCGAGGCGGCTACCTGATTCGGGGCAGCAGCAGCAGCCTGGAGGGGCTCTTGAGGTTCTGAGCTTTGGGCCTGGACAAGTTGAGCGGCTTGAGGGATGGGGTCGGTGGGTTTCATTTTCGTCGCTGCGGGTGCTAGAGTTGCAGGAGATGATGGGATCGCTGGAGATGTTGAGGTGGGTGAGTGATAGGGGAAACTGCAAGTTCAGCGCATTGGAATCCCTTGCTATACACCTGCAATGTTATCGAGAAGCGGAAAATGAGTTCATGGACGAGGTCGCCGCCCCCTTTCTTCGGAGCTTGCCGCCCCTGATCTCGCTCAAACTTACAGGGTACTTCAAGGAGCAGGTCTTTCAGGCCATCCTGGAATATCACCAATCATTATCCTGGATCTCGCTCGAGCCAGCTCGGGATGAGGAGTTTGGTATGTCATTTGTCCTTTCCGCCGAGCGGATCAGGGAATTAGGAGAGCAATGTACCCAGCTGAAGGAGGCGACGTTGCTTGTTCCACGGACGCGGGGGGATAGAGAAGAAGTTGGCATATACAGGGCACTTGGTTCTACATTCCACCAGCTGAAAGTCCTCAATTTGCTGCTTGACTGCTCAGACAATCATAATCCTATGATGCTCGGCCTTGACAATGACTCTGATGATGAGGAGGACTGGGACAAAAGCGCTCCTGATCCAAACTCCTGGCCAGAAGAAAGCAGCAAGGCCCAGGCGCGAGACGGGATGATCAATGCTGCGTTAGATGAAGCGCTTGCTCGCGCTATATACCGTGAAATCACTTACACCCAGCGCAAAGAAACTTGGAAGCCTAGTGCCTTGTCCCGAATAACCCTCCGCTTAAGCAATGCCGATTTCGGCCGCGGAGCAATGGATGCGAGTAACATCGTCGATGTCATCGCGCGGGAGTGGGTGTTTATCAGGAACCCATCTCACTGCCGTGGCGCCCATGACGACGGTGAGGATGGCGTTGTGATCCGAGAGCTTGGACAGCGGAAACGGGAAGAGAGGGCTGTGCGGGCTGCAAAACAGTGGGATGAGTCTGATCTTCTGTTTAATGAGCGCGTGTTTCGGGTTATTTGGCCGCAAAGGACTGGGAACTGGCAGACTGATTGGCATAGCTTTCCGCTAGCGTCAGACGGAGGCTGAACAGTTCCACATAAACGAGTTTAACGCGACAATTCCGCGGGTTGCAGCCGCAGGGGGGTACGTAGAGATTTAGTGCTGGGGGGTAGAACCTGTGCCAAGAATCTGGCACAATATCAACCCTCTCTGATCTGGATCTTGGCAAATATTGGCATTCTTTCCATTCCCATACAACAGATGTGCACACTCTAACAACCAAGCAGTCACCCACCTTTCAGGCTTTAGGGTCTTAGAAGATTAGGGCCTTCATAAATGTGATATTTTGTGATAGAAGAGTGTGTGGCAGCAAGGAATTGTGGGTCTGCCCTTCATCAATTGTAAATCCTCTACAGTGAATAGGGTTGCTTCAACATGTCTCCATACAGTTGGTTCAATAATGAGGGATTGAACATGTAGATGGTGAACTCAATGGATATGAAGGATTTGATGGCAGATCTGACGTACACGGCGTCTTTGATGACAGACTCAACAGTGGATTCAAAATCAAATGAGGATAGGACAACATGATGATACAATCTCATTTTGCTGCACTTCACCATACAAATCTGGTTCAATTTGTATGATTCTTCACCAAAGGTGGCTTCAATCCCCAGGCCTGAGTCTCCTGCTGAGCCACCTGAGTTCAGTACCGACCCATTCAGAAAGCTAAGAGCTCTGTGGAACTGCTAATAAATTCAAATTTGAAGCCTAAGGCCCACGTATTTAAACCATATAGGGCTATCGGATCCCAGAATCTCGTTCCCAAGGCCGTGGCTCAAGGTGCCGATTACGAGGTCCCGACTGTCCAGCTATTTTCTTGTTAAAGCCGTCCGATGCAGACATAGTATCCCAACCAGAGAGTCTCGCAGTTCTTCCCGACCCCCTTGTTCCACGCATAAAAATCCTGCAGTGATATCTTACCCTTTGAGGCGATCGACGCGCAGTTATCACCCGACACCACCTTGTGAAATGTGTCGCAGTTATTTATCATGCCCTCCTGGGTCGGTGTAGGCGTAGCCACGCCATTCCCCTTCGTCGTTGTGGTCCGCAGCGTGGTCGGGGTCGGATTGTTGAAGCCAATGACACTAACGCAGACATAATACCCTAACCACAGACCACTGCAGTCTTCCTTCACATCCTTGTTCCAATTATACAATTGAGTCAGACTGATACCATACTTCTCCGCAATCTTGCCGCATTGGTCGCCCGATTCGACTTTGTGGAACATATCACAGTGTTTGACCATACCGCCTTGGGTTGGAGTCGGTGTTGGAATCCCGTTTGTTGGCGTGGGCGTCGAGGTCACTGTTGGTGGCTGATGGCCAACTATCGAGACGCACACGTAATATCCCAACCACAGTCCAGTGCAATCTTCCTTGATGTCCTTGTTCCAGCTGATGAATTGAGTTAGGGAGATGCCATACTTCGAAGTGATGGTACCGCATATATCACCCGATTTCACTTGATGGAAGGCATCGCAGTTGTTGACCATGCCCGGTTGAGTCGGTGTGGGTGTTGGGATTCCGTTGGTAGGGGTTGGCGCCGGCGTGGTTGGTTCAACCCCGATGATGGAAACGCAGACATAGTAATTGAGCCACATTCCAGTACAATCCGCTTTTATCTCCGGGTTCCACTTAACCAACTGCTCCAAACTGATTCCATAGGTTGTGGCGATATTTCCGCACTGGTCGCCCGATTGGACATTATGGAAGGCATCGCAGTTTTCCACCATGCCAGGCTGAATCGGAGTTGGAGTTACGACCCCGTTGGTATTAGTGGGCGTTGGAGCGTCGCTGGTGGTCGTGACCGGTGGCGGCTCATTGCGTGCTTCCACGCAATAAGACCGATCTGGAAGAAAATTGTCACAATTTTCAGTGATAGACGGGTTCTATGCACGTTGCTCAGTACTTTGATGCTTCATAGGAAGGGGCTGGCAGCATCGACGTCTTAACTTACCCATCGACGGAAGTCCTCCAGGGCAATGCCGTACATCGATGGAATATCCGAACAACTGGCTGAGCCGTCATTGTTCAACCACCATGTGCAGTGTGGAGTCGTCTTCGGGTCATATGGAAAAGTCGGGCTCTCCGACAACGGTTTCGGCCCATCACCAAGGTCACCGGAAACAAGTGAGAAGAACAGTAACAAAGAGGACTTCATCTTGCGTGGTATTGGGTCTGTCCTATTTCTGATGGACCTTCGTGGCAATCGGAGAGCCTCTTCGAGAAGATGGGGCGCTGGTCTTATAGTCTGGAGCCTCACCGGCAAATAAGTTATGAGCCCGCCATCAACACTCCTTTGGCTCATTGAGAAGCTCGCATCAACCTCAGAACGGCGCCCGAGCCAGCCGCGGCATGAAGGCTATACCTGCTGGCTTTCTCGTCTGTGGCTCTCGCTCCCACCTATGGATGCGCTGATAGTGGCGGTTCGCTAAGGCCTGCAAATATAGTTGACCGGCGCCGCAGCAGACCAGTTCAGGGGGCTCAGTACTCACTGATGCGGGGTGAAGGCACAAATCTTGAACCCTTGAAGCTCGACCAGCCATTCCGATCCTTGCACGGAACTGGGCATTTTCAGCTAGAAAAGCAATGCAACAGCAACTTGAGTCTGCTTCAAGCACCATCTGAACAGGTCACCTGGTAAAAAAGCTAGTAGAAAATCTCATTCTTCCATCCGTAAGGAGGTCCAGACCAGAGGAAAACATCTCCTGGTTGCATTCGCCCAGACAGCGCAGTCCGTCCTATAGAGTGGCACTATTTTCTACTAGGATATTGATATATTGCAAGGGTTTTTGCTCCGGGTGAGCCCATAGCCCGAAACCTTTGTCCCATGCTCATGATAGTCGATGCTCGGTGTCGAAGAATCCTAGAGCGAATCCCGGGGAACCGTGGTGCTAGGCTACCCAAATCTCCCTGAGTCAACAAGATGTGGTAACATCTCACTCCTTGTCAATGATAGACTAATGGAAGCAGCTCCAGTCTTCAGGTTCCATTGTTTGCATGTAGTTACTCTTAGTATGTTAACGAGTATCTTGCGAGTATTATACTGCTCGGATTCTGACGATCAACAGTCCTACTAGACAAATGTACGAGAGCCAGGCACGAAAGGGCTTTAACACTAGCCACCTCAAGATAGAAGGGGAACCAATAAAGCGATCTAGATGCCAAAATCCCACCTGGTTATCAACCGGCGGCCCCGCTATATGGATGCCCTTCGTACAGCAATCTCCATCTCCTTCTACCATTCCCGTCACTATCAGGATCATATTGAAATAAGCAAAAGCCTCTGCGATTTGTACCAGCTTCGTCTCGTTCAGCCTGGACGTTGTAGTTAAATGGCTTATAGCCATAAAGCCTCATAGTGGGCTTCCGTCCGATCACGTCTTTGAGGGTGTCGACGATGGCGTCTATACACTTGGGAAAATATATATCTGCCTTCTTAGCGCCCTCTTTTGATCCTGGTGTCATGATGTACACATTGGTGCCATCTCTAGCTTGGTTAAAGTTATTTCGATTCAGTCCAGGTCCGAGGGGGGCTCTATACGCTTTGCTATTCGGATGTGGAGCCGGGTTGTTCACTTGTTGACCACGAATTGCCATCAGCACTCGCTCTACAAAGACGGGATTGTCGGGATCGTCAACATGGACATCTTTCATCCGGTTTCCAACCAGCGTTGGATACTTGGGGATGGAGTAAGTCTGCCAGAAATGGGCCTGCGTAGCAAACGGTTAGCCTCGTATCTAGAAATTTCCCTTCCCTGAGAAGGGAAACATTCTTACCATCCAAACCGCCCTCTTCGACACTACGGCCACCATCGTGCAGCCGTGCAAACCACCCGTGCCGAATTGAAAAGCGTTATTTCCGAATGTTGCCGCTTGTATGACGGCACTCTCGTCGCCTAGAGTAGATTAGGACACAGCGCCCTCAGCGGAAGCAATCTAGATTACTGGTTGGCCATACCCCTAAAAAAACCCCTAATACCTCCAAAGTGTGCGTCTTCACCGCCATTATCGACGACCGCGGGAAGATAAGCATTTGC
This sequence comes from Malbranchea zuffiana, assembly GCA_039700045.1. Classification (NCBI taxonomy): domain Eukaryota; kingdom Fungi; phylum Ascomycota; class Eurotiomycetes; order Onygenales; family Malbrancheaceae; genus Malbranchea; species Malbranchea zuffiana. The sequence goes on along the minus strand of JARUPO010000010.1, from coordinate 709,833 downwards.
CTGGGGCTTATTGGGCGCTCCGCCCGCATACTGATTCCCATTCAAGTCCCATCTAAAAAGTCTTTTGGCAAACAGATTCCCATCAATAGACGTGCCGTTTCCGAGGGTGAACCCGTCAGAATGATTGAATGATCTCAGCCCTCCTCCCGCGCTGCACTTTGCTCCGCAAGTATTCAGATCACAGGAAGATATGCAGGCGGACTCCGGCAACGCTTCATTCTGACGCCGATAGATTCCGGAACGAAGCTCCGGGTCGCTTGATAGTAGTTAGCCGCATAGTTTCCCGGCTACAGGTTCAAGAGTGTAATCTCACTCTTCATATAGAGCCCGAGAGGCAGAAAATGCAACAAGCAGGAGGATCTGAAAAATGAATGCCAGCTTCAGAACAGGCGCCATGGTTCGGCAGCTTCAAGTGGCCCAACCTAGAGAGAGAAATGAACAGACTTGGCTGACTTTCCACAACTCTGGAGAGCGAGAGAGAAGGTGGATATGGAGTAATCCCAACCCAGCCCCTGTATGGAACACTGGTTCCATTACTTCAAATCATCTGCTCAACCGATGCCAGACGGGCACCGCCGTGGACCGACATTCGTAAGCGACAGCAACTCACTTAGGACCCGAGGAGCCTGCCGGGTGATTCAGAGGCCCACAGAGTGCATGAGCAATTTGCCTTCGGTACAAACGCACCCTGGTTCATGCGTTGCATCAGGTCACGAATAAATTCAGCTCCTTTCATTAGTTTCCCCTTGAGTCCATAATCCAGGGAACCTTGAGTCAGATGATATTTAGGTTCCAACTCCTATCACAGCTCCAGGCCATCAAACAATCTAGCCAGCTGCACATGACCACATATCTCACCAAACAGAGGACAATTCCCATGAGATCCTGACCTGACGCCCTTAGTTAGCCAGGCCAGGGGAGGCACAATCAAACAATCTCTAGATATCACAATACACTGTAACTATTCCTGCGGATACTAAGGGGCGGAGAGCAGTCCATCTAGCATGGTAGAACACAGTACAAGAACCATGTGCTTGGATGCTGGTCCATGAGAGGTGCAGGAAAATGTCTGGCCCAGCAAGCCTGTTTGAATCGCACAACTTGTGTAAAACTACTATTTCAAATGAAATAGAGCACTGAACCATGCACAACCGACAAAACTCAGACACGCTGCAGGCTCGTAGAGCCTGATACAACTTTGGAGGATTAGAGTCTCCCTCTGGGATGAAAGTTCAGGGTGACCAGAGAACTGGCTTCTTAGTCTCAGTTCATTTCGGCATCTCCGGCCGCAGGGGCCACTGATCGCGGAGACTTTCACGAAGCCGAGAGAGCAGCAACCATGCGGAGTCATGTTCCCCGCACTTTCAGCCACAAGAACTAATTGATAAAAGTGCCACAGGGTTTGCATCAAATTTCTGGGCGAACGAGGGCTCCTGCCCAGAGCATTGATGGAGATATTGGCACGGGCCGGTCATTGGGATGAAACCGCGAAGCGTTCTAACAGGGAGAGTGGCAGGACCGAACAATAACGTAAAGATTGGTAAGTAGTGAGGCTGAGAAGACTGTGTTGAGTATTCCATACCCCATGCCGGGTAACTCCATCAAGCAGGCAAGGCTCCGAGTCCTTTTTTGTTTGGCCGATCCATCGAAAAGACGTTGTCAGGGGAAACTTCGAAATAAGCTTATCGGGGCGTGCACTCTAAAGGCGGTGTGTGGGCCCAAAAAGCGAAAATTATATTGGCATGGTGGCCGGTGTGGCCCATCGCCGCGAGTGCAAGCCCAGTACCATGATAGAGAGTCATGAAGACAGTGAAGGATGCCAGTCTCTCACCGCTCTGCAAAGCCATCATTGCCACATGGGCCAGATTCCCCTTCGTGAATCAAGGGTTCAGAGTAACCCAGACAAGGATGCATTCAGCTCCCTGGCCCTGAACGGACTCCAAAATCACTTTATCTGACAACCCTGGCGGTCATTCTTGACAGATTGCTCGTACATATACACGTGGGTGCTTAGATTCGAGATGTGATGCCTGCACGCCGCGCGATGGTGGCACTCTGATATCCCTCTCGCTTTTCCTAGAGAACCGGCTTGACCATGCTCCCTTGTTCCTTGAGGTCCAAATGCGCCACCACCGGTGCTGCGTCTAACGGGGTTACGGTTCCCTGCGTTCTGGGCTGTTGTCAGCTCCATTGAATTATGAAATTGCCTCGGGGGTAAACCGGCGCAGAGCTCCGGCCACCCCCTTTCCCATGACCGACGGGCAGGTTGTTCCCGCTTGGAGCGTCCTCCAAAAGGGACAGCTCGGAAGATAGATATATCCTGATGATAGAAGGAAACCTGTCGCCGTGAAGGATCTGGAGTGAGCCGACGATTCATTTATGGCAATTGTCACCGACTATGTCACCACATCACAGGCCTCCAACCAGTGAAAGACTTTGTCTTCAAATTCTGCTTATAATCTCTATCTTCTTTAATGTTTCCTTCTCGCAAAGCACGACATTTGACCCCTACTCCTCGGATCGCTGTCCTGCTCCTTGCACCAAGGACCGTCAAAAATGGATGCATTATCACAACATTCGAGAATTAGACGCCTGCGACAAAACGATTCTGCTCGACCTGAATTTGTACAATGATGTCACGGCTAGTCACTTTGCGCTTCGAGGTTGCGCGGTCTCTGCCCCAGGGTCCAGTAAATCACGCAGGCAATGGTTCTCCTTCGCGAATCTTGGGGCTGTTCTTCCAGCCTCGTTTAGGAAGCAAAACGGCTCGAGGAAGGAATCTAGTACTACCGCGGTCAAATCAGAGGTTGAGATTTTTAGCTGGGGTAATCGCGGTGGCCCATATCCGTCCCAGGACGTTGCTTCAGCCGCAACCGCCCTTGCGAGCTTCCTCCAGAACGACAAAGAAGGCGCACCGTCTTATATCTTTGCAAAATCCGGTTCTACCATTCTTGGCGCCTTTGCAGGCGCCTTACTTTCGAAGAAGGGCGTAGCCGGTGTCGTCCGCGAATTCCCACGAGGAATCAGCAAATCCAAGGCTCAGCGCGTCGCAGCTCAAATTTGCAGCAGCGATTCCCTGAGTATGCATGTTCTTGGAGTTTCTGCGGACTTTTCGAACGACTTGGGCTCTGTGCAAAAGGCCTTGAAGCAATGGAATGACGCGGAATGCTTGACATCACCCGACGATAAGGACGTATGGGAAACTGTCTCTATCGATATCGCTCCCGGCAACAAACTCGCCGTTGGTCCTCCCAATGCGAAGGAGGTCAACAGTAAAGCAACCTGCAAATATACACAAGCTGTCGCCGGCGACGGTTGTCATGCCCTAGCACAAAGGTGTGGAATCTCCCAGGAGGATCTTCTTAAATATAACCCTAAATCGAATTTCTGCAATTCTCTTGTGGTTGGGCAGTATGTTTGCTGCTCTGCAGGCGAACTGCCCGATTTCTCCCCACAGCCTAACCCTGATGGCACTTGCAAAACGCATACGATTCAAGCGGGGGATAATTGTGATGGAATTGCCAGGAGCAATAGCATCACGGTTGAACAGATCAACGAGCGCAATAAGAAGACATGGGGATGGACTGGTTGCAGCTATCTCTTGGTTGGGGGAGTAATTTGCCTCAGCACCGGAAGCGGGCCTATGCCTGGGCCAATTTCCAACGCCGTGTGCGGTCCGCAGGTTCCAGGGACGAAGCGGCCGGATGATATGTCGAAATTGCATGAATTGAACCCCTGTCCCCTTGAGGTGTGCTGTAACGTCTGGGGTCAATGTGGGGTCACGAAGGATTTTTGCATTGAGAGCCCCGCAGATACAGGAGCGCCCGGTACCTCCGAGCCAGGCAAGAACGGTTGTATTGACAATTGTGGAATGGATATTGTCAACAACGACTCACCTCCGGCGAATTTCATGCGCGTGGGCTACTTTGAAGCCTGGAATCTTAATCGGCCTTGTTTGCACATGCTTGTGAGTAATATGAACCTTTGAAGAACGCCGTGCTGTGTACTGACTAGGGATGGACGAATAGCCCCGTCATATTAGCAGTTATTATACGCATGTGGTAAGTCCAGGGCTTCAGAACGAATGTATATCTATACACATTATCTAACCTTCCTTCTTCGGCAGCACTTTGGGTTTGGTAACATCACGGAGGATTTTCGAGTCGATGTAAGCCAACTGCAGGGCATGTTCGACGAATTCAAAGCCATTAGATCCGCTAAACGGATCCTTTCATTTGGTGGATGGTCATTCTCGACTGAGTATGACACCTTTCCCATCTTCCGAAAGGGAGTAACCCCAGAACAGAGACAGCTGTTTGCCAATAACGTTGTAAAGGTAATTGCATCTTTACCCAATACCCCCTGATTGAGGATCGTCGAATCCGAAGATGCTGAAAGGTTGACCTTGATTTAGTTTGCCGTTGACCACGAGCTTGACGGGCTTGACTTTGATTGGGAATATCCGGGTTCGTTAACCTTGCTCCCCAAACGGTTATGTTGATGTTCTGACCTATGTATATTTGAAAGGTGCACCGGATATCCCTGGAATACCTCCCGGCGATCCGGAAGATGGCCCTAATTATTTGGAGTTTTTGAAGCTTGTACGCAAGGCTTTACCCGCCTCAAAGACTATTGGTATCGCGGCACCAGCATCGTTTTGGTATCTAAAGGGATTTCCCATCAAGGAAATGGCCAACGTCGTCGACTACATTATATATATGACGTATGACCTTCACGGACAGTGGGATTACGGGAATAAGTATTCGAGGTAAGTAATTACCTTCTATTTTCAATATAGGTTCTAATTCAACTATATAGCGAAGGTTGCCCTGAAGGGGACTGCCTTCGGTCTCATGTGAACCGGACGGAAACGCAATATGCCCTTTCGATGGTCACTAAAGCCGGGGTGCCGGCGAATAAGCTTATCATCGGTATGGCATTATATGGGAGGAGTTTCCGCATGACACAAGCGGGTTGCTGGGGTCCGAACTGTAGGTTTGTTGGTCCCGACGCAGCGGCACGGCCGGGCAGATGCACAGACACACGTGGTTATGTATCAAACTGGGAAATTCGGGAGATCCTCGCGCGAGGAGGCAATGTGGCTCAGTACTCCAACCGTGATGGGGATATCGTGGTCTACGATGGAGTTGAATGGATATCTTGGCTGACCAAGAAGACGTATGATGAACGCATAAACTGGGTTAGGGGGCTGAATTTTGGAGGAACTTCCGACTGGGCGATCGATTTGGACGCGGCATACGACGTTGGTGATGGCCCAGGGAGTCCCGGAGGACCTGGGACAGGCGTGGTCTATATCAGCCCTGACATCTACAAAGAGGAACATCCGGTAGTGCAGTGTCAGCCGCCATGTACACTTGTCTTTCCCCCATGGACATTGACGAGCGCCACAACAATAACGCCCGACCCTGTAACGTTGACCTACGAGGAAAATTGGTCGACGACACTAACCATCAGCGGCGGAGTGATTACCACGTCAGCCGCATCCATCGCTACGACCACGGTTACGCCGCGGCCAATAACGACTACAGAAATCGATGTCTGGAATGTGGAATGGGATGAAGACGACGGTGCGACCATATACTTGACAAGCAGTGTGCCCGTCCCGCCCATCACTACCGTCAAACCTCCGCCAACGTTCGGATCAACTACAATCACCGAACGGGGAAGGCAGACCTTTACGTACAGCTTCGGCGTTCACCCGTCGTTGCCCACCACGTCTTCCGGTCCCAGTCCATCCCCACCACCGCCACCACCGCCAAACTTCCCTCCCAAAATTACGGTCTCGGCTGGCCCTCCTAAGCCCACCTGCAGACCGGGCCAAAAGTGCGGCACGCCGTGTCTCATCAACTGTTCACCAGGAGGCAATGGCTGCAGTGGCATCTGCGGATGCATTGGCCCATTTTGCCCCGACGGAAATTGTATAGGTCCGTTCTGCTCCGGCGGAGGCGGCGGCGGCGGTGGCGGGGGAGGAGGAGGAGGAGACGATAACGGCCCTACAAGCTGTCGCAGCAGAACCAGGGTCTCGGACTGCAATGTTGAATGCTCGGTTATCAACTACAGAACCTCATCTTCCACGCACTGTGGTGAGAAAGAGTGCAGCCGGACGCGGACTGGTTGTTCCATATCCGGCCGCACCTCCACCACCACTCGCACCTGGTCATGCAATCCCCGCGTCCCAGACGACGATTCCGGCGATCCCAACGCCCCTCTTGAGTCCATCGGCAGCGGCGGCAAGGGCGGCGAGATCATCGAAACTGGCGACTTCGAGCCTACCGAGGACGATCCCGACCCAACATCAACCACATCCACCCGCACCACCAAAGACAACGACATCCCCGTCCCGACCTTCGAAGCCCCCAACGGCAAGCCCTACTGCTTCCGCAACCACAACTCAGACCGACGCTGGCGGCCCTTTACCGACGACGTCGGCAACGACGTGCTGAACAAACTGTGCGATATCGCCGACGTGCTCACCCCGGACAACACGTTCGGCCACGCGATCAAAAACGGCCTCGTCCTCGGCGCCGTGACCTGGGCAAAGGAGCAATCCGGCTGCCGACCAAAACGGGATCTCCCGCTGCGGGACTACTGCAGGGACACGTTCCGCTGGCTGATATATGAGTGCGATAACCAGAACCGCGAGGAGTCGTATGGGGGCGCGTTCGTGGATAATGATGAGTATGGTTGCGTGCAGTGGTGGTTGGGCGCGGACTCGAAGAGGGAGGGGGATGGTGGTCTACGGGGACTGTTGGATGAGAAGCCGGATATGCGGGTGTGGCAGCTGGAGAAGGGGGATGATGAGGCGCTGCTGGATGTATTGGAGGCTCTAGAGCCGGAGCTACCGAGGTTGAAGAGGGAGAAGGTGTCTACGGTGTCTGGGGGTGGTGGTCCGAGGCGCACCGCCGCGATGACAACGGGGCCGACGAGGACTGCTACTGCTACCGCGACTCCAACTGCGAAGTAAAGTGGACATGGCCTTTAGTCCCAATACAATGCCAATGCAATACTTAAAATAAAACTCTAAGGAAGGTAATCAGCGGTTATTAAGCATATGTAGTTTGTAGTCAGCCAAATTACTTCTTACCTCTCGGGAACGTGGAGTAATCAACGGAGTTACAGTACAGTTGTGAAAGAGCCCTAGTCGATTGAGGCGCCAAGATATTGGCCCTGGGGGTTGAATTAACGAAGCCCCGTAACTTCGTTAAAGATATGCCTTCAAAGTTTCAGTTATACTGTATAAGGTAGGCCCTGGAGAGGGCGCATAGTCAACCACTGGCTGGGAGCTCGTCGCCCAGCTCCTCCCCTGCGTCAAGAAGGACTGCGAGGTCCTGACCCACCGTCGAGAACCACCATGTCAAATTTTGGATAGGAGCGTACGACGAGCTGCATATCGAAGAATCGCGAAAGCGGCGGGCTCTAAATGCGATTGGATGTACAGATGGATATCACAAGATGATCAGAGACGAAAGACACATGAAGTATATATATATATATATATATATACATATACACCCGTTTCCATTATTAAATTGTCCGTGGACGCGTCAAAAAAAAAAAAAAAAAAAAATAAGAACCATAGTTAACGTAATCAATAAGCGAGTGAGACACATAAGCAAGTGAGACACTTCAATACTCATACTAAATATGATAAAATACAGCATGATATCTCAACAGCAAGACTTTTCCACAAGCTAAGCTTTGCAAGTCTAAGTATATTGATTAAGAAGTCTATATTTTTGTTTTGTTTTGACAGGTATCTTTGTTTTCTGTTGAGAAAACAAGAAATACACCATAATACAGTAATTTATATGTAATATTGAGTATTATATGCCAAAAAATAAGCAATCAAGCTGAAAATTCATACTTAATAGCAAAAAGTTATAAAAAATCTAGCATGAAAATAACAGACTATGTCAACCTTTATTTGTTGAGATATCATGCTGTAGTTTATCATATTTAGTATAAGTATTGAAGTGTCTTGCTTGCTTATGTGTCTCACTCACTTATCAATTATGTTATCCAGAAAAAGTGAGATCATCAAGAGAAATGTACAATTTGCATTTAGCAGCCTGCCACCGTTTTGGGTGACCTTTCTGTTGTGGTTTAGTGCCACCTGATCAGGTTTGATGTCACAATCTACTCTGTCTCAATAGCCACTAGACTCAACAAGAAGGTAGAAGGAGTTGAATGTAGCTTATCTCACAACTATTGAATGCATGCAGGCACAAAGGGTGTGATCCCACTATATCATATACTCAAGTCCAGAGTACACTGGCTCATCTGTGATATAGCTTTCAGGAATTCTTCTGAATAGGTATTGACTAATCAAAGAGGTAACAAGGGAGACTTCTCAATAACTAATCAGAAAATATCTCATAGAGATCATTATTCAATAATTCAAAGATATGTCTGTATTGAATAATCAGATTGACCACAAAGAATAAGTCTTCAAGTTCTAAGTGAATGAGCGTCTTTATATACATGATGCTTCAATATGGAAAGGTTCCATATCTTCTTTTTGGTACAGTTCCAAAAGAGACTGTAACAGTCAGTTTCAAACTGAACTGTCAGATTCAGTTCCAACATAGACTGTTCCACTAAGTCTTAATTGAGACTGTTGGTCACATGACTTGCTGTGCTGCAGTCTCTTGTAGTTGAACCAACATCAAGCTCAATCATCTTTTCAAGATTCAGCCTTGCTAGAGAGATCTGTAACAAATGCTCATTATTTTAGAACTCAAAAACTTATTCTTTGTGGTCAATCTGATTATTCAATACAGACATATCTGTGAATTATTGAATAGCAATCTCTATGAGATATTCTCTGATTAGTTATTGAGAAGTCTCTCTTGTTATCTTTGATCTGTCAATATCTACTTGAAAGAATTTCTGAAAGCTATATCACAGATAAGCCAGTATACTCTGAACTTGAGTATATGATATAGTGAAATCACATTCTTTGTGTCTGCATGCATTCAATAGTTGTGAGACAAGCTACATTCAACTCCTTCTACCTTCTTGTTGAGCCTAGTGACTATCAAAACAGAGCAAATTGTGACAAAGAGATACTCTGAACTTGAGTATATGATATAGTGAGATCACACTCTTTGTGCTGAGCAGCATTTGATAACCATCAGTCAAACTATGTCTTATCTCTTCTATCTCTCTGTGAGGTCTAGTGACTATCAAGACATTGAAGACTATGACACATTGATCATCTATCTGATCAGAAGAGATTGAGTCTGTCACAAACTCTCTATCTGGTAATCAAACAGCTCTGCTAGTGAGTGAGAGTCACTAGGCCTCAGGAGTCTATAGGTGGTAAAATCTAAAGATCAACTGCTGGCTTTGTGGGCCACATATACTAGTTCACTAGTTCTGCTAAGATGTTGATACAGGTTGGAGCATCCAAGTGATCTTGAATAAAAGATAAAGCTCAAAAGCAGATAAGGTGCAAAGAAGCATATAAGATAGTATTCAAGGTACTAGATATTCTGTTCACTGAAAGTAAAAGTGATTGTGAAGATCAGAACAAGACCTCTGATCTTGTCAGATAATGAGTGTGTTTATATACATGATCAGTTTGTATGAATCAGTTCATACAAACTCTCTGAGAAGAGGTTCAATATTGAACTGCTCTGTTCAGTCTGTACATGAACTGTCTGAGATGGTTTCTAAATGAACTGCTCTGTCAAGCCTTCTCTTGAACCACTCTGTAGTCACATGACTTCAGATAGCACAAGGCCTTATAACATTGATCATCTTTCACTGTCAATCATGCTGCTTGCTCTATGGCTGCATCATAGAGTTCATAACATCATTCTCTCCTTCTCTTAGTGTTGTTGTCTTGACAATATAAATACCAGACTTGTCTTTCTGTGAGTTGTGGTTGTTTCTTTCTCTGTAAGTGTGTCTCCACCATGTCTTGTTGTTCTCACATTCAGAAGTCTTGGTCAGTTCTCCACAACTGCAATTGTGAATGGTTGTTTCAAGCTGACATTGTTGACTGTCATGGTAGCATCACTGAGTTTCCTTGTGACAATTGTTTTCTGTCTGGCTGACTGTGTGTTATAATGGCTGGTTCTCAAAGTAAAAAGTGTTCAAATTGTTTTCATCAGAATTGTTCTTGTGTTGATCATGTGATTGATTTCATGAAGTGAGATAGATGAAAAGCAAGTTCATCATGATCTGATTGTCAGTTGTTTGACTCTAACATGAAGATCATGCTCTTGTCAAGTAAAGTCTGACATTTGCAAGAGCAGTTGTCTTCTGCTCAGTGTCTTCTTTTTCAAGCCTTGATCTGAAACTCTGAGCTTCACAGAAAGAATGTCTGTCTTCATGCTGAGAGCAAGAGTCTCTTTCTTGATCTTGAAAAGTCTTTGAAGAGTGATGTTTCTTTCAACTCTGAGAATATATTTAACATTGATGAAATTTCTCTATCTTCTTCTGAGTGTTCATGAGGTTTTCTTCTGGTTTCCATGTGTTTTCTGAGATATTGTATTCTTTTTATTTAACCAGGTAGTGTTTTTGGCCACTGACTTGTTTTTCTTTCAGAATCTTTTCAACTTTATATTCTGATTTCACATTGACTTCTGTCTTGGTTGGTTTGATGTTCTGAGATGCTTTTTCAAGTAGCAATATGTGAAAGACTGAATGTATCTGCATTGTTTTGAGTAGCTGAAGTCTGTAGTTCAATCATTTGATTCACTCCAGAATTTTGAATGGTCTCAGTTTTTTGTGATTGAGTTTGTCACTAGATTGTTTTGTTTTGATGTTTCTTTGCAGCAGAAAAACTTTCTCTCTCTTCTCAAGCTGAGGTGCCTTCTGGTGTTTTCTATCATAGTATTTTGCCATTCTTTGTTTAACAAACTGAATTTCATACTTCAGTTCTTCATGAGTTCTCTGTAAGTCATCTGCTTGAATTCATGCTTGTTCAGTCTTGATTGTTTCAGATACTGGCATCTGCAGTATTTCTGCATGTTGTTCATAGTTGACATAGAACAGTGATTTCTTTGTTGTAGCATTGATCACATTGTTGTAGACAAACTGAGCAATTGATAGCAGCTTCACTCAATTATTTTGTTGATAATTGACATAGTTTCATAGATATTGCTTCAAAGTCTGGTTTAGTTGTTCATTTTGTCTGTTTGTTTGTGCATGGTATGCCATTGACATGTTTAGTGTTATTCTCACTAATGACATTAACAATTGCCAGAAGTGTGATGTGAATCATCTGTCTTGATTGAATACTAAGTCTTTAAATATTCTGTGGTTTGCAAAAACCATCTGATATGTCTTGAATGTCATAGTTGATGCATCCATCTTTTCCTTCACTGATATGAAGTAGACATGTTTTGTCAATCAGTCTGTAACTGTCATGATTGAGTCATACTGTGTGTTGTTTTCTGGCTCACACAATTTTGATAGTTTGACTATAAAGTTCAGAGTCACTGACTGCCATGATTTCTCTGATGTCTGCAATGATTGCAGTGTTTCATATTCTTTGTGTTGTGCTATCTTATTTCATTGACAGTTACATTCTGTAATGTATCTTCATATGTCTCATCATAATTCTGTTCAAGTGTAGTTTCTCTGAATTCATTTCACTGTTTTCTCAATTTCAAAATGTTTCATAGTCAGTGAGTTATGGTTGTTGGTGATAGTTTTCTTCTGTAACTTGACTGATACATAGATGAGTCCATCTTGCAAGATCAGTCTGTCTTTTTCCATGACTTCTGATTTTCTAAGTTCTTGAGTCTTCTGATCAGCCTCAAGTTCTTCTTGAATCTTTTCACAGAGTTCAGATTCTGGTGCTAGAATCTGCATCACTCATAGCTCCTCTGTCTGTTTGGCATTTAATCTTAATGTTCTGTTGTCAGCCTTTTTGAACATGGTAGCTTGTATACTCTGTTTTTCCTTGAAATCTGGTCTCTAACTTAGAGCATTCACTCAAGCATTCTCTTTTCCCTTGATATGCTTGATTCTGAAGTCATATACAGATAGTATTTCCATTCAGTTGACTTGCTGTCTTGTAAGTTTCTTTGTTGTCATAAAGGTCTGCAGGTTCTTGTGGTCTGAGTATACTGTAACTGAGTATTTTGATTCTTTCAGATATATCCTTCACTTCTTGAGTGCTTTAACTATGGTGAGTAGTTCCTTGTTGCTGATTCTGTAGTTTTGTTCAGATGGCATCATTTTCTGTGCATAGCATGTGATTAATCTTCATCTTCTGTCTGATTTTTTTTGCTGTAGTCTGTCTCTGATGGCATAGTCTGAGCTATCTATGTTGAGGTAGCTTGGTTTATCTGAGTTGAAATGATAGATCATGTCTCCTTGCTGATAGACATTCTTAATAGCATCAAAGACTTGCTGTTTGTCTTTTCTCCATGTAAACTCTAGATTCTTCTGGAATAATCTAGTTAAAGATCTCATCAGATCTGAGAACTTGTGTATGTACTGCTGATAGTAGTTTGCTAGTTCATGAAATTGTTGTACTTCATTGACTGTTGTCAGTGTAGATCAGTCAAGTATCATCTGTATTTTCTTCAGATTCATCTTGATTTCTTCAGTGGTGATAATATGTTCTAGAAATTCTGCTTCCTTGACATGAAATTCACACTTCTTGAGTTTTATCCATATGTTCTCTTTCTGTAGTTGTCATAGCATTCATTTGACTTTTTCAATATGATCTGGTAGGTTCTTGAAGGTGTAGATCAGTATGTTGTTCAGATAGACTATCACAAAGACATCTAGTTCATTATGAAGTATGATGTTAACTCTTCACTGCTGTGTAGTCAGTGCTTCTGTTAGTTCAAATGACATGATCACATATTCAAAGAATCTGAGTTGTGTGTGAAAGGCTGTCTTTCATTCTTCACCTGCCTTGATTTATATGTTGTGAAAGGCTTCTCATTGATCTAGCAGTGTGAACCATGTGGCTTCTGCTATTTAATTCTGTAATTCCTCAATGAGCAGTAAGAGATAAGCATTCTTTATTGTAATGCTGTTTAACTGCTGATAGTTCACACATAAGTGTAGTGTTTCATTCTTCTTGAGTACAAACAAGATAGAATATTCTGCTGGTGACTTGAATGATTGTATAAATTCCTTCTTCAGATACTTGTTGAGATACTTTTTGAGTTCATTCAACTTCTTGAGTGAAAGTTAGTAGATGAATTGTGCTACTGATTGCTTTTCTTTCTGAAGAGATATTTTGTGATTTCAAATTCAGTGTGGTGGAAGTTCTTGTGAGTCAGTCTTTTTCTTGAATATAGCCTTGAATTCTCAATACTTCTTGAGTATCTTAGATCTCACTTTTTTCTGTGGCTGTTGATGTTGCTGTTCTTTCTCTGAAGGTGATGCATTCATCTGTAATTCAGCAATCATTCTTGCATTAGTTCTTGGCTGTTGTAGCTTTGTGACTCTATCACTAGCTCTGTGTGCCTGTGTTTGTGCAGCTTTGAGCATACTGATGAATCTCAGACATTTGCATCTTCATTGCTGCATTAATTTCATTCTTCAGTTTATATCTGAATTGTGTCATTGTAATCATTGATGTTCCAGAATTACATTGTAGATCTCAATGTTAGTAATATTAAGATTCAACACTTTCATGTGTGATTCAGCTTGCAGTGTGCATCTGCTCTGCTTTAACACTTCTGCAATCTTTCAATTTATGTTCATCAGTGAATAGAGTTCTATTCTAGTAGAGATGATTCTGTTCTCTCTTGCAAATTGTTCATGCATGAAATTGATTGTTGTTTCTGAGTCAATCAGTGTTCAGGCATGCATTCATCTGTTAATGACTGTTGTTCATTTCATCTGAGATTTTGCTTCTATCACAGCTATGATTTGTTGTTGATGTCTGTTGTGTTCACATTGAACCTCACTCACATGTGTGAACAATTGTGTAGAAGGCTCTTCTAGTTTTTTGATTCAAGAGCTTTCTGCTGAGGTTTTGAATAGTTAATCTCAGAGGTTGTTTGTTTCTGTAAATGCCATTCATAAGCTCATGTTGCATTCTCAATTGTTTTCCATTGTTGTACCATGAATACATATTCATTCAGAGCTTCATCAGTTTCTTTCATATCTTCTAGCATGACTGTGATGAAGTAGGTTCAGACTGAATTGTATGTTACTGCTGCTTGTAGTTCTCCACATCTTGATTCAAAGTATGTGAATAGTTTCTTCATGAAATTCTGGTGTCAGTGAATTTGTTCAATCACACAACTATGTGATGTTGGCCAGCTAGGCATTCAGTTCATGTTAATCTTTTCTTGTATGTGTCAATGGCAGTTATTCTGAATGCAGTAGATTCAATTGATTTCTTTATGATCATCTCAGTACTGACTTCTTCATTCATCATTCATTTCTTGTTGAGTGAGTAGTGTCAGCTCTCTCAATGATTCTGAACATTGTGCTCTTCAGAGTTGCTGAAGTGAGTAAAAGTACTTGCTTTTGTAGACTGTGTGTTTCTTGCATACTTGATTCCAGCATAGTAGCCATAGCTTTGCATCACATTTTTCTGATTGATGAGATCTGGTGATTGCTTCAGAGATCTGAAGCAATTCATTCATGTAGTTCAGCTTCTCTGTGAATGTCAATTTGTCTGAAGTTGACTCATTCTCATCTGTGTAGAGTCATGTTTTCTTCACTAAATTTTTCATGAAATCATGAATAGTTCTTATCTCACATAGAGACTCTTTCTTTTGTTTTTCAGATTTCTGAGATTGATGAATCTTGCAGTTCTGTGGTGATTCACAGAAGATGTCATGAAAGTAGATGTATTTGTTATGTTTGTATGTCAGGCATTGTTCACATCTGTCATTGTCATGGTGTACTCACTTTCATAGTCAATTTCATATGTCAGAGTGTCAGTTGCAGTGGCAATTTCATTTAAATAGATGATGCAGTAGATGATTGAGATTCACAACTTTGTCTTGCTGCTTCATTCAGTGGTAGAAGCAATTGACTGATTCTTCTTTCATCAGTGTACACTCAGCTCAGTGTTGCTGGCAGTGTCACTGTATCTCAGAATTATCTTTGTTCTCAATTTTCACAGGTGGAAATTCTTCAATTTCTGTCTCAGATATTTCTTCAATTTGACTGGTTGCACAGTTTTGTCAGTCATTCTTGTCTTCTTCAGATTGTTTCTGTTCAAGAGTGTTGAGCTCTTTCACTTGAAAATTGCTCTGATCATATTCTTCATATTCTGTTGCACTGTGTAAAGTTCATATGATTTATTCATTTCATTGTTTATCAGCTGCCTTTTTCTTGCAAGAGAAAGCTCAATGTCTGAGTTTTTTGCAGTAAAAGCACAAGTTTTCTTTTCTGCATCTTTGTTTGTCTTGATCATCTTTGAACATGGTGTCAATGTCCATGGAAACTGTTCTGTGGTTATTGTTTCATTCTCTGTGGTAGTCTTCTCTGTGATCACTCTTGAAAGATTCATATTGATTCTTCTTCTCTTCATGTTTGATTTTCTTGAATTTTCAAAGATGATTGTCAATCTTGATTGATTTCTCAATCATTTCATTCAGTGTGTTGCATTCTTCTCACATCAATTCATATCATATGCTGTCTTTGAGTGATTGTTCATAGAGTTGTTTGTTGCTTGCTTCATTCTGCCATTGTACAATGTACAGATATTGTCAGAATCTCACTACATGTTCTGCTGCTGATTTCTGTTGTTTGAGATTCAGAAGTAGATGTTCATATTTTCTAGTTCAGTTGATGTCTTCAAACATCTGCATCAGAACTTTTGTAAAGATTGAATAGTTTTGATAAACTTCTGCAACAAATGATGGTAGCATGTTCTTGTCACTTGTTTCTTCATAGACTATTGTGTAGGGTTTCAACTAGATCATAGTCTTGTCTCTAAGAAATGAAGCTGTCATCTCAATCTTTCTTCAGTCTGAAAGAGTTTCACCTGAAAATCCCACAAAGTAGATGCTGCATTGAGCCAGAAATTCATTGAGCTTGTCATGTTCATCATGAAACACATTCAGTTTGTTGTTCATGCTTTTGAGTACATCATTGTCATTCTGAGCCTCTGTCAGAGCTGCTTCAAGTTATGTGATGTGTTGCATTACTTACTATGTCATAAAGACTGATGTTCTGACACTAGACATCTTTGATAAGTTAGTCCACATGTTAGAGGTAATACTTTCCAAAGTTGTATGTATCTGTCATTCAAAGATATATATGGTTTTGTGCTTGATAGATTCATCAAGCTCAATTCTTACTTTCTGTAAGGTGAGAGTCTTCTCTTAATCTAGAGTAATGAAGGAGCAATCACTGTGTCACAAACTCTCTATCTGATAATCAAACAGCTCTGCTAGTGAGTGAGAGTCACTAGGCCTCAGAAGTCTATAGATGGTAAAATCTAAAGATCAACTGCTGGCTTTGTGAGCCACATATACTAGTTCACTAGTTCTGCTAAGGTGTTGATACAGGTTGAAGCATTCAAGTGATCTTGAATAAAAGGTAAAGCTCAAAAGCAGATAAGGTGCAAAGAAGCATATAAGATAGTATTCAAGGTACTAGATATTCTGTTCACTGAAAGTAAAAGTGATTGCAAAGATCAGAACAAGACCTCTGATCTCACTGAGTAATGAGTGTGTTTATATACATGATTCAATTGTATAAGTCAGTTCATACAAACTTTCTGAAAGAAGGTTCAATATTGAACTGCTCTGTTCAGTCTGTACATGAACTGTCTGAGGCAGTTTCTAAATGAACTGCTCTGTCAAGCCTTCTCTTGGACCGCTCTGTAGTCACATGACTTCAGGTAGTACAAGGTCTTATAACATTGATCATCTTCCACTGTCAATCAGGCTGCCTGCTCTAGAGCTGTGCCATAAGATCTGTAACATATTGCATATTCTATGACTCAATCTAAGCAGCTTTCTTGATCATCAACACAAACAGAAGAGACAAGTTCTACTTGACTTGATGTAGCATCAATCAGAGCTGCATTTGCTGAGATTTTCTTAGTGAAGATGGACAGATGAGATATATTCAGACAAACAGAAAAAGAGCCAATTAAGCTGTTTTTCAACAAGCATATCAAGAAGAAGAGCTGATGTATAAGACTTTGTTGATCTTTCAATGGCTGCTAGAGAAAAGAAACATTAAAGATGAAAGTAGACAAGGTTGAGCAGAAATACTATCTTTATGTCAGTCAGCAAGATCAGACAAATACAAAGACATACTCACAATGCATCTTGAGAGAATAAGCATTCACCAGAATACTGAATGCTATAAACAAGATAAGGTGAACAAACAGAACTTTGACATTGAAGCTCAATTTTAAAAAGTTTGAGATGTGCTCAATATAATTCTCTGTTACCTCATTTTCTTGATGACTTGTCTTGATAAAATTGAAGAGATGGTTAATGTTTTGCTTGATATGATGTATGGCTCACTGAAACAAAGCTTCATGATGAAATGTAGAGAATAAATATTCATGTGATTGATGATACTCTAATGTATCTTCAGTGTGATCAAGAACTGTTTTCTTGAACTGACTGCAAACTGACTCAGAAGAGTTTGTATGCAATTGAATATCTTCACTGAATGAAAAACTTTTGTAATTTCAGTCTGTGAGTTATGGTTTGAGATTTCAATGAGAAGTGCCTTGAGTTCACCATCTGGTACTACAACAATCAGAATAGGCTGAACACTCAGAGGAAGAATTGACATGCTTTCAAGCTTTGTTCACTTCTTCAAGCACTTTATCATGCTGCTGAGATTAAAAAAGTCTTCTGCAAAAACTAGAATAACATCATTGAATAAGAATAAGAGCTGCATAAGCAAAATATCAAGAATGATGTTGTCAGATGACAGTAGTCAGTCAAGATGATATTGTTTGACTTTCTTGAAGAACTGAAGATAGCTCTTTGGGCGTGGCTCTGTAAAGAAGTAACAATTTATGATAAGCAGTGAATGATCATTTTCAGTGCTTAAAAAGTCTAAGTACAGTCTCATCTGCTCACAGAATGAATTGCATCTGAGCTTATCACAGAAAAAGAGCTTTCTACACATCTCATTCTTGATTGTTGTGTCAATTAAATACAACAGTTGTAAGGACTGAGATGCTGACTCTGTCAGATTTTGAATGACACTGTCAAAACATTCAGTGTTCTGAATGAACATCATATCATCTTTAATCATTTGCAGAAGCTCTGTGTGTGAATTCATTATTAGTATAATTAATCAACACATTTTCAAAATTTACCACAATACATATATATATACATGTGTTTCAAAACAATATTTGCTGAACAAGCAAAACATTAAATCAGAAGAAAAGAAATATTGAACATATGTCAGGCAGTGTGACAAGATGTAAGTAACTTTCAGATACTGAAAATTGTCATTTTGTTCATTCTTTAATAGATTTTAATCATCATTTTTACAATCATCATCATTCTGCTTTTACTGCCTGCTGGCTTCACTTTTATCAAACTTCTGAGACACTACACATCAATGATGATCACACATGAGACAACTTTATCACAGAATAGATATACATTGTATTGTATCAGTAAGCATGAATGACTGCATCAAGAACAATGACAAGAAAGTTGATTGCTGAGTCTTCACAGACAAAGCTTTGACTGAAATGTTGAATTAACATGCAACTTTCATAATCAGAAAGTATATTGATGACACACATGGAAGAAGGAAATTCTCAACAATGTATTCATCAAACTTTTAGAAGCAGTATTAGTGTTCTTTTGATTCTGATCTCAGCTCAAGAAATCATTGAAGAAGGACAAGGCAACTGTAATTTCAGGCTCCATGAAATCCATTATGTCTGGATATAGGTTTTTGTAAAGGAATAAGAAAAAGAACAAGAGAAATGCATCTTTAGCTGAAATATAGTCATACATGGCCTGTATAAGTGAAGTCAGTTTATAGCCATGGTGGATAGTCTGCTCAACACCATAAAGCTAGATGAGGCGCCCAAAAAGCATCATTGCAGTTTGATGCTGTTTAGAATTTAGCAAGAATGGTGGGGAGAAGTCCAATACCTTCTCTAAAGATGACTGATGTCAGTGTAAAACCATCTGTGATAGAACTGGAGTGGAGCATGCTCTTGACATACCTACTTTTGCCAAAAGGATGGGTTGGCGGGCCAGGACCAACATTTTGCCGAGCGGGCATTCCTGGGAGTATCTAATGTTTACTCTTGGAGACCCCCGCGCCAACGATATAAATATTCCCAATATCGTCATTGAGGTTGACTGAACTTCATGTCTCTGCCTCACCTCTGTCTTTCCCTATTTCCTGTCCCATGGCGCTAACGCGGCTTCTTTCTCCATCCCGCTCCAGAAAACGCATTTGTTTCCAAATCATGTCTGACCTTCACCTCGAAGTTGGGCAGCAGTATGCAAGCTTTAAAATCATACCGCGCGCAACTCGTCTTATACTTGCCGGGGACATTGGTCAGCTTGCAAATTACGAGGCCTTCCGCGACTTTCTTCGCTCTCAATGTGAACAGTTCGCCGCGGTCTACCTTGTTCTGGGCAACCACGAGTTTTTTGGCGTCTCCCGACAGGAGGGAATACGCCGTGCCGATATGCTGCAAAAGGAGCCGGTATTCGAAGGGAAACTGATTGTAATGAATCAAAGACGAGTGGATTTAGAAGATGTGACGCTTTTAGGTTGTACCCTGCACTCGCACATCCCACCCGAGGCAGAGGAGATTGTGCGGCAGAAGATCAACGACTTTCGTCGCATCGAGGATTGGACCGTTGCCAACCATGTTTCTGAGCATGCCAATGATAGACAGTGGCTGGTAAACGAGATTACCTCGATTCGAGCTTCTGAATCAGGGTTGAAACAAAAAATTGTGGTCGTCTCCCACCACGCCCCTTTAACTCGAGGGACCTCGAAGCCATCGGTCGAAGGTAGCCTGTGGAGTTCAGCATTCGGGACGGATCTTCTTAATGAGAAGCCTAGCTCTTGTTTTGACGATGTCCAGTGGTGGATTTTTGGCCATACGCACTACTCCACCGATTTTGTGCAAGGGAAAGTGAAAATCGTTAGCAATCAACGCGGCTATGTGATCCCAAACGGCGAGAAGCGGGAGCCGGAAATCTCTGGGGGGTTGCCATCGAAACTACGCAGCCTTTGGGGATCCAGCAGACCCCAGAAAAATACATTCGATCCCGCAAAAGTCATCGAGGTTTAAATTACTGGTGCAATTCCGCCATGAATACCGGTCCATACATGTTCATTGTAGCAAGGCAAATATATATATATATATATATATATATATATATAGGAATACCGAACCAGAGGACCTGATTATCCTTCTGGTATACCGGTCCAGCTACCCTTCCCCATCCAGGTGCCCGCCTTCGAAAAGTCTCCGAACCAATGCCCGCCCAGCGAGTTCCGTGCAACATAACCGAAACGGAAAAACTCAGGCAGCCCTGGAAGATGCCGGGTCCAGGTAAAGGAGGTCATATCCCTGGCAGAATCATTATAATAGACATGGAGTCGGTGGACATCGTTGACCAGAACACCAATCCCATCGAAGCCCCCGACCAGTTCCGGCAATGCAAAGGTGATATTATCCGGTTCAATTGTCGGTGCCGCAATTATAGGGATAGCACTACCCAGCTGCCCGCCCTCAAGCAACTGACCAGGCGTCTGCAATATGCTATCGAACCCCCACCGCGCAATCCCATTGACGAATAGCCCTATCAACAGCCCCTGATACAGCAGGCTCGGCCTCGTCTGCAGCGCCGTACCCGGAAACAGGAGTAGGGCAAGGATATAATGATGCAAGCGCAGGTTCATACCCGGCACCGCCACAAACACAATGATGGCAGCGGCCATGACAGCGTATAATCTGAGATACGCGGGCAATCGTCCCTCCATACGGAACGCCCATACCTGGCCAAGTGCGATGGCGAAGATGACGCAGACAATAATAATCAAAGCCGGGATAGCGCCCGGCTGCTGACGGATATCATGAGGCGTCAGGCGGGATATCGGGAGATTGTCGAATGTATAATTGTCCAGAGCGCCAACCCAGCATGCTCCAAGCCAGAGAATCGTCTTTTCGACCTGGGCTTCTACACCCTGTAGCGTCGGTCGGACGCAGAAATTGTATAATGCGAACCCGATGAATGCGGCGGGCAGGAATCGTCCACAGGCCATTGAGATGATCTCGGAGTAGTCTGGGAATTTGGGAGTGTCGGAAACAAGGGCGACATGGAAGAATATGCTGGTGAATATTGAGGCGAAGAACACGGATGGCGATGTTGTGAAAAGAGACAGCAAGGACGTGAAGATGACCGAAAGCACTAGTAGCTGCCAGCGCATATCTTGACAACTATTTTCCTTCCCGGTCATCATGTCCACGGTGAAAGATAGCGGAAAGTAAGAAGGGAAGGATATACTAGATATCCCATGCGCCTCGACGCCTGTGAAGTTGCTCTGTTCACCCAGCCGTTTGATTACTCCGCAGCCACCATGCCGATTACTCACGACACCAGTATGTATCGCAGCAGCGCATATAAACGAATCCCCGCGATAAACGGGAAACTTGTTTTCAGGAGAAACACCGCCGATCACAAGGCTCCGATACTGGATCTCCTGATCACCAACTGTGTACGGTTCAAGGACTCTCACACCCTTACAGTCAGCAGGACAGCGGAATGCAAACGAGCTGTCGTTAAAAGGCTGGCAGAGTTTTCCATTCAAACCGCAATTCGTAGCATTCGACCTTCAATCCATTAGCAGACGACCGCATATAAAAATCAAACGGCGACGCACCATAGTCTATCCGTGCAGGAAAGCCTAGCAGGAGTTCCGAGGTCCGGAATGTCAGGAATCCTCACGGAGTAATATAAAAGTGCAGAGAACGAGAGCGTCCATATACATATAAAAGCAACAAAAGCCCGTACCTTCCGTGCTTGCGGCAATACCCTTTCCAGCACGCGTATGGGGAGTCTCTGGATATTTGGAAAGAACGGCTCTATCCGATACGGCTTTGGGTTCTTTGGCCCTTTGATCCAGGAAGCGAGATCATGGAAAATAGATCCCACAAAACCAGCCTTTCTCGGTTGAGAAATGACGGGACGGGGGCCAGAAGGATCTAAGAGTCCAGCCTCCTCATCGTCATCCTGATATCTACCGGATCCATCCGGAATCACTTCTTCCCCCGTCAAATGTTCCCAGGACTCGTTATTGGGTTCATTCCCGGTCGAAGAAGAAGTCATTGGAATTCCGACGCCATTGGGATCAGCCCGCGCCAATCGAGGACTCATGACAGGTAGGTAATCAGCAGCTGTCCGAATCTCAAATATCTGCTACCAGGATGCCATGCCGTAGAAACTATCAGGTCCCAATCCACCTATCTGCCTGCACATTGGTCTCTGTACCCCGCTGTTCAGTATCAAAGTATCGAAGTATGAAAATTGAGTATGGTTGAAGTGGCGTTCGGGGTTGGGCGGAATTGAAACTAACTTTTGCTAGCGCGAGGCGCAAAGTCTAATTGGCCTTGGTGCCCGCCGGCATGAGAATATTCCGATTGGTACGGAAATCTCTAATTCACTTGGCACTTGGCGCTCCGACCGTGGACAAGGGGCCTTCGGTTCAGAGAGACCATCCGCAGTTGGGGTCATTCACTGACGGAGTACATAGATGGTTATCTATTCATTCTCCCAATTTATGAACTCCAAGAAGTCCCCCCACCTCTGCATCCCCATGTTTCGCACCAGAAATTCAAGTTGTTCTCCCTTTACAGCTCCGACCTCGCAGGCCTCGGAGATAAGCTCCTTCTGCTTCAGTGAGAAGTGATCCGCTCTTACGACGGAATAGTGGGGTGCCATCATCGGTATTTCCTAGGAAGATGTCAGCAAGCAGAAGACAGGTTTCCACACCTCATTTCGGAGTCATGTCTCTGAACGTCGCCTAACTTTGGGGGTTACTGGCATCCCTTGAAGGGCATACCACAAATGATGGCAAGGCCATTTTCCCGTTGAGTCTGTTTCTCCTAAACTCAAGGCTGTCAATTCGGTAAGTGTACGTCGACGATGTTTCGCTAGCAGCTCTACGGAGTACTACAAACGAGCGACGTAGGCATCCAGAAACATAATATGATCCCCTCTGGTGGATGCCATTCCGTCATAACGGCAGGACAAGCTATAATACTAGCATGAACTGAAAAAAGAGAACATTCCCGTTCCCGTCTACCTCTCCACTCCAACTCTCTTACGCACTTCCCCAAGGAAGAGAGGGAGAGCTTCTTGGCCGAACAACTGTCCATTTCCATGTCGGTCTCGGAATGTGTCCGGGCTCGAATCGAAGACCTGTTTGCTGATATTGAATATACGGCGAATATAAGACAGCTTTACAAAGATCAAAGACCTCATTACGTGTATCCGAACCGGGGTGTCATAAGGACCTGGGCAGCTAGTCATTATGAAATACTGCAAAGGCCTCACAATTAACAGCATCAGCCTCCAATGCAAGATGGCAAGCAGTGTGTCTGGCCAATCAGACAAGGGTCCCATGGACATGGTAGTAAGGATCCGAGTCCGTTTGTGGTATATCAAGATAGCTGTGAGGGCATGACCAATGATAAGAATAGCTAACCAGTATCATTTTGAAAGGCTGACTTATAGTTTGTTTATGCAAACATTGGAGATATACATCATGCCAACCTTCACCCACGATTGCCATCAGCAATGACTGATAAAGGCATTTTCTCAGATGACAATCTCTGGGCTCTTAACCACTGCGGAGTATGATCAGCTTGATCTTTCAGCTGGCACAAGTACGTACTGCTCTTTCCCTGTGCAACAGACCAGAATAACATCTCTTTCAATCAGACACAGCAGAATATCACCCCTCTTGACCACACACAGCAGAATATCACTCCTTCTGGCAACAAACAGTCAAATGACACCTCTCTCAACAATGAACAGCAGAATAGCATCACTTCTGATGATGAACAGTTAATCAATGCTGTGAATAGAGCTGACAGCTCTATGATCATCAATACTACATCAGCCCATGCTCAACCAATCCCCACTGTGCCTGAACCTTGTTTTTAAAACAGTTCGAGTGTTCAATTCAGAATCGTCAAGTTAACTTACGAGCAGCTGGGATAACTCGGCAGCTCGAAAGCTACTACTCGCCGAATATAACAGCTTCAACGACATTCCCGCCGGCGCGAACCGGCCGCCCATTTCAAGCTCCATATATCTCTTCTCTCAAGCAACCAGAACTGTGCTTCATAGCAAAAGAACAACGCTGGTCTATAAGAATCACACCAAAACAGCTGTTTGAGGCTGTTCTGCCTGCAGGCACAAACCCGAACCAGACCCCCGATCCTTCTATTGATGTGCTTCAAGCAAAGGTGGCGGACACTGGCATTTACTGGGATGGCTATACGCCGGCCTAATGGCGATTGATTCTGGCAAGCGTGGAATGATTTACCCGGGGCCTCCTGGAAGAGTGGAAAAGGTCACAGTGCTGGCAGCGTGATACTTGTCTAGAATTGTTCTGAGCACGCGAGTTGTCTAACTACACATAAAGGCGATAGATCAGGGCTTGATCTCGTTGGAGAAAACGGAGGGTGCCAGCGGGCAAGGTTGCATTGTGTACGTAGCTGCTAGTACCTATTCTAGTTGCCGCAATCCATGGATGCTCTATGGATACTCTATATCCTATGTGCCCCACGGTAGAATCCCCTCTTGGAGTAACCTCGATTCAATTATATCGTGTATAAAAGCTTGTTCAATTTTCCGTTTTCACCTCCTGTTTCGGACGCTCTGGAAGCTCTTGTTCCTTCTTAGCACCCGGGTGACGGGTGCCCTTATCCTTGACCTTCTTCTGCTTCTTCGCCACAACTGGTGCCGGATACGCCTTTTCCGTGATCTCCTGCCACTCAGGTGAAGCTTGGTAGGCTGTCTGGATGGGCGCCATTAGCTCAATTAGATACGTCGTTACGGCGGCTTTTAATAATTGCGGTGTTAACTAATCGGGTCAGTACATGTCAATAAGCTTTTGAGGGGATGTGCATACAATATCGTTTGTGTAATCGTCCTTCAACTGCTGGATATCGGTATAAATCAACGGCTCCTCCCCGTCTCTGCGCTCGACCTTGAATTCCTTCTTGCCTTTCAGAGTGGCGGCGGGGAAGAAGATGAATTCGACCAACGCGATCACACCGTTGTCTTCGACCACTCGGGGGGCGCACTCTGCTTTTCGAATTTTCTTGGTGATCGTATCTGGCGGGTCGAGAAGGTCGATCTTGCTATCTATACCAGAATTTAATATCGATAATCGCCGTAAAAGTAGGGATTGAGCGTACCTTGAACACTCGAACTCATCTTGCCGCCACTGAGACCTGCGACCATTGGCGTGACTAGATGCGCACGCTGGGGAAATTAGCCAGAGGACAACAAACGAGGCATTATGCAATCTTACCTTTCGATAGCCAATTTTGGGCAACCATTCTGTTGCCGCCGCGAAGAGTTTTCTCTGGTCCATGCCTATACATATATATTTAGTACCCCGTCAAAAGTAGAGATTCTGAACCTTACCTCCTAATTCCGCATCACACTTCAGGTACTCCTCATCTAGAACCTGCAGAACCGGATAGAGCAGCCCACTCAACGGCCCATTCGTCGACTGCTTCACAATCTCCGCCCCCGCCTTCTTCGCATCATGCTCGCTAACCAACGACGACAATCGATAGACATCCATCACATACTCCGGACTCTTCTGATAGGAACTGCCCAACACAAACTCCAACTTCTCAGTCTGCACGCCCACCGCATCGAGAATCGCCGTGATGACTTTCTGGTAATATTTCGCTCGATTCTCCACCAACTCAATCGGCGCTTTCAAATTGTCGAGGAAGGCATGGATGTCCGCTAATAGCACGACGACTTCGCATCCTGCAGCCAGCAGCTGTGCGATCTTCAGTGCGCAGACAAAGTAGCCGGTGTGTGGCCGTCCGGTCGTCGCGGTACCCCAGTAGATGCGCGGATTTCGTCCCTCGGCGAGGATGCTCTCGATGAGTTCGGGGTTAAGGATCTCGGCGAGATTGTCTCCGATGAGATCGAACCTGGCTTTAGCGGCTGCGTCCATGGTGTGATATGAGAGGGAATGCGTTAGGTATTAATTTGAGAGAGAGACGCGCGAATGAAGGCTGATGAGGGGATTGAGGAACAAGGGGAAATTCTGACTCAACTGCCACCCCGCCACACTAAGAATTTCTGCCGCTTTGCCGTCGGCGGTGGGAAGGGCGGTGGCTCCAGGTACGGCCCCTTTTCCCCGCACCCCGAGATACGGCCGAGCATTGCCCTTTTCTTCGATCATCATTGTTTATTATGGCTATCTATTCAAGGATAACTTCTAACAAGAGCCCAGGCTCGTTAAGGCCCTCCCAGTCCATTATTAACGTATGATTGTAATAGGTCTTGACGACGAGACATCTTCCACCTCCCAAGCTACGCGCAGGTCCACACTTGAAGCTGAGTCTTCTTCAGGGGAGTTAACTCCAGGCGACTCGATCCCAGTGAATATCGTATCAGAATAAGAATCTTTGAGGCGGTAAAGATGCCGAGTGCCTCCCACCAGCAAATAGATCATCTATTTCCGCACATAATTTCCGGGTGTGGTCCAGATGGCCGCAACGCTGCCGCTGGGGGTCGCTTGGTGGCCAGGAACGAGGTGATGGAGGCAGGTGGCCAGGTATCAAAATACAAATATCAAGCCACCATTCAGCTCCATCTCAGAAGTTCAGAGTTCCCCTGAGCAAGTTCTAGAGGGACCTCTGGAACCAGTAGAAGTAACCTTCCCGTTTTTTGATGACACGAGCTAATTCTCGAGAAGTCGAGGGGCTTCTGTGCGGCAAATTTTGGCTGTGGGGTCAGTGTCGGGGCATTGGCCACGCAGACGATTGACGATGTGCTAGAGGGTATCTGACTGGAGTGACCGTGCTCAATGAAACGGTGCTGTATGTTTTACCGCGCCCGGAGTTATGCCCAGTGATGAAACTGGAGTTGATCGGATGATATATATGACCGGTTTCCTCTTGGAATATAGTCCTTGCTCGAACATTTTGTTCGCGTGTTTAAGACTCTGTCTTGAGTTCTTGCTGTGCCCTGATCCTCATTCAGATCGGCATCGTATAGTTTCTCGATATTTGACACATTCAAGGCGAAGAAGTGGCCGTACCTACACCTATTAATTTGATCACCCACATATTCTGGCAAGGAGTGAGGTTCCCATTTCATTATCGAGGCCAAAGGAAAAAGAGCCCATTCCTCAAATGCAGGGGACTGGCCCTATCCAAGGGGTGATGCGGTCCGTACCGAGAGGTAAGGTCCATATGGAAAAGCATGGAGTAACACACCATCAAACATGATACTTAACGGTAGCAACTCAGAAACGGCGCAGCCCAGGCCGATACCCTTAAGTTCAAGGTCAACCAGAGAAGCCACAAATAGCGAAGCAAAACAGGCCGAATTTTGGGTATGAAGAAATTAACTACTCAAGTCAAGTTAGCACTTTGTTAGGATATAGGAGACCGACACTTCCGTGGCCAGTCTTTGCTGCACTGACAGAGTCACCTACTGCCGAGGCTCATCGCATATTATCAACTCTTCGTACGCAAGGAAAGCAAGGGTGTTCCCAGCCAATGGATGATGGGACGGAGACCACTCTTCAGATTGTGGCGAGAGCTGGAGGGTGGCGAAAGGCCGTCACAGCCACAGGGTGTGGCAAGGCGTCGGAGCCAAGTTTTTCCGCCAAGGCTATGGGGCCTGGTGCCAAGGCGTGATGACCTCACCGGGCGGGTCTCCTGCCAAGGCCCGAGCCTATCAGCGCCAGGCCCGCCCAAAGGGGTTTAGCCCGGATCGGTATCTCGATCTCAGCGTCCCCACTCGCTATTTTGTTGATCTCGAATCGACGTCAATCTTCTTCAAGAGAGGGAATATCTCACGGGCTATGACAGAAGATGGGAGTAGGCAGACTGATTGCCCTCTATACAACATCCCGAGCAAACAATGGCTTTTGACAGACAGATCTGTGGCTCGCCAGCAATGCATCATGCCGGTTCTCGGTGGCTTGCAGCACTGCCAGCTGGTTATGGAGCACTGGGCAGCGTACCAGCAATTCCTGCTCCCAAAATGCCGATCTGCAAGCTCGGTTGAATCTTAAACGAAGCCATTTTCCATTTTTTCGGATTCCTCTCTCTTTTGCCACTAACTAGTGCTGGCCTCGGAGCTCTCTGTCCAACGAAATGGAAGATGTGGCTGTTGTTTGTGGGGAGGATGTGGTGAAGAGCTCTTGTGTTACTGGATGGCCCTGTTGAGAACTTCTTGTTTATATTCCCGGCCTGCCAACCTCTTCTTCACTTCTCTTCCTCATTTTTTTCACCTCACTGCTTCAACATCTTCCTGGCCAGCTTCATCAATTCCATCTTCCTCCTCAGCATCTCCCATCATCCAACCCATCGACTCATCACCCGAGGTTAAATCTCTTATCCAGTCAATATGAAGGCCGCTACCCTCCTCTCCCTCGCGTTCTACGCTGCCCTGGGCGCTGCTCAGTTCGACAGTGTTCCTGAATGTGGTGTAAGCTTGTCCAGTCGTCCTTCATATCACTTCTCCATCTAACACACACCAGCGCATGTGCGTTCGGAACATGCTCGACAAGGCTGAAGAGCTAGGCTGCTCCACCAACGACCGCGCCTGTCTCTGCCGTGTCGCGAACTTTGGCAATGGTCTCCGTGACTGCACCAATGAAGCTTGCCCCCCCAACCAATATGCCGCTGTTCAAGCTGCTGCCCAGGCCTATTGCGGTAAGCTATACTCCCAGGTCCAAGTCAATGGACTGTGCTAATGTTCGCAGCTGGATCAAATACGCAGTCTGGGTCAGCGACCGCAAGCCCCTCTGGAAGCCAATCTGGCAGCCCCTCCGCCAGTCCATCCGCCAGCCCCTCTGGCTCTTCCGGCTCTTCCATCAGCGGCTCTGGCCCCAGCTCTGGCGTATGTTCCCTTACCACATTCATGCATGATCGGAATCTAACTGTTGTAGTCCGCAACTGGAAGCGCCGGCACCCTCTCTTCCGCCATCAGCACCGCCCCCATCACCACCGGCTCCGGAACAGGCGTGTCCACAATTGGCTCAACCACTCTCTACACCCAAGTCACCGGCTCCGACGCCTCTGGATCCGGTTCTCGCACCACTGGCTCCGACGCCTCTAAGACCGACGACTCTGCATCTCTCACCACCGCCACCGTCACGAGCGGATCTGAAACTAACACCGTCACCTCCACCGTCGCAACCACCACCGACGGTTCTGGAAACACTTCCGCGTCCCCATCCCCGACTGGCGGTGCTGCCATCGTCGCCCCTGGCTCTGGTGTTGCCGGCGCGATCATGGGCCTCCTCGCCTTTTTTGTGCTTTAAACTCATCAAACGGCTGTAACCCTTTTCCTTT
Source organism: Malbranchea zuffiana (assembly GCA_039700045.1). Taxonomy (NCBI): domain Eukaryota; kingdom Fungi; phylum Ascomycota; class Eurotiomycetes; order Onygenales; family Malbrancheaceae; genus Malbranchea; species Malbranchea zuffiana. The sequence continues at coordinate 680,327 of JARUPO010000010.1, read as the reverse complement.
CCATTCTTTAAAGCTGCGATATCCACCCGTGTATTCATTAGTCTGGCGCCGGTTTAATGACGATTTCCCAGCCTGCTATGCTATGAACGATGATATCCCGCCTTACCTACTTTTTATGTTTTAATATTTTTTACGTTGTCGATGACTGAGATGAGGATTCGGTAGCTAATGCATGGAGAGCAAATAATTTATCCTCTATTTACACTGGACTTCAATAGAATACCCTGTCCGTTGTATCCTTGGCGGGTTTAAAACCGCTCGGACTTGTCCAAGCTAATTGAAAGAGAGGAAGGTAAAAGAAACAAGCAGCTCAGCCTACTTTGAAGGCCCCTCTAGATCTGAGGGAGGGCCGAGGAATATCTTTCATTCTACCGGCTGCGGATATGATCCTGAACTATCTATCCCCCTTCCTTAAGGCACCCAGCTCATACACAACTTACTCCCTGCTGACCATTTCTAGGTGCTGGATGCTGTGGAGGGAAGAATGAAGCGGACGGCTTACTTTGCCTCTGATGATGGATTGGAAAGGTCACGGTGCTGCTCAGAATTGAGGAAATAGCTTAGTGATCTTTGGGGAAAAGCTATTTATATCTTGGTGAATGGCACCAGCTCCTACGGTTACAGGGATATCAGGCCTACTGTACCATGGGATGCGGGGTCGAGTTAAAAGGGCGGAGGTGGGTTTACATCAGTTTTTATGAAAGCAAGGTCATTTACTCTTATGTCGGATAAGCTTCAGGGCATTCAAGCACATTACATATATCTCGTTGTTCAGACTCGTGCTGTAATGCCTCGACGAAGGCCTGCCCGCCTGGCCCACATCGCACCACTGGGCGTAGATCGCATGGGCAACATCGCGGACGCGAACAAGCCCAAGGACCTCCTTCGTCTCGAAAATCTAGACGTCAACATCCCCGTGGACCCCGAAGCAGTCGCCCAAACCCAATTATCAGCAGAAACAGATTCAGCAAACAGCTATCTCCCGTTCGCAGGCCAACATCACCTCCGCGACATCGCTGCAAAACATGTCTCGTCGCTTTCAGGGATAGAGTACACAGGCGAAGACAACTGCGTCATCTCAGCCGGAGGTCTCTCAGGCATCTTGAACGTTCTGCTCGCCACGATCGAAGTGGGCGATGAAGTAATCGTCACCGACCCAACGTACGTCGGCCTCCTGAACAGAATCCGGCTGGCAGGAGGCGTACCCCGATTCGTTCCATTCCGCTTCACTCCGGGAAAAGAATGGGAACTCGACACCGACGCTCTCCGCGCCACAATCCATGAAAACCCCAGGGTCCGCGCCATGCTACTAATGTCTCCCTCCATGCCATCAGGTGGCTACCTCACCGCCACGGACTGGGAGATAATCAGCGCTCTGTGCGTGCAGGCAGACATCCTCCTGATCCTCGACACAGCAATGGAACGCCTGCTCTTCGACGGGCGTCGCATCATTCATCCAGCGAGCTTACCCGGGATGGCGGGACGGACAATCACCATTGGCTCTGCGTCCAAGGAACTACGCATGATTGGCTGGAGAGTAGGATGGATCGTGGGACCAAGGGAGTACATGCCTGATATCACGGCGGTGTGCATTGCGAATGTGAATGTTCCTGTTGGAATTGCGCAGTCTGCAGTCGCGGTTGCGCTTGAGCGCTCGTGGACTAGGATGAAGCCGTACATAGACGAGTTACAGGCGCGAAGGGATTTGATGCTCAGTGAGCTCGAGGGATTACCGGTAGGTGTTCCTGCGGGTGGGTGGAGCCTGTTACTCAGGGCCTCAGACTTTGGGTACGATGGGGAGACCGTTTCGAAGAGGCTGCTTGAGCAAGGGGTTTGTGCCACGGCGATGAATGGGTGGGGAGAGGTTCATGGAGGGCAGTATATTAGATTCGTGTTTTCTAATGAGCCACTCGAACGGTTGGAAGGGTTGGGGAAGCGGGTGAGGGCTGCACTGGCCTCGTAACAATTCAATCAGGGGTTACTAGTATGAATAGAAAGCTTGCATTTGATGTTTTCTCCGCCAGCAATTGGACTCGCAAGCAGGGCGGAGATGGAAGGCGGAGGACAAGGCTTGGCGAAGGTCACATGATGAAGGGCGGAAACTCTATTTTCTCCAGCGGACCCAGCTCCTCTCCTCTCTCAACACCATACACTCATCTTCCACTCAACTCCTCGAGACCGACTATATTCATACCGCCACAATGGACTCCGCCATCACCACACCCCTCTCAACCCTCGAACACCGTCTGAACGCGCTAATAAGCGCTCTAACCTCCTCACCCACCGCCGCCAGCGCCCCATCCGCAACCCTCTCCCTCCTCGAAGCAGACGACAGCCTAACAACCGCCCTCTCAACGCTGCGCACACATCAGGAGAATTACGTCCGGATACTAGGACTGCGTGCGCAGGCGAACAGATTAGAAGAGCGGGTACGTGGGATTGTGCGTGAGGTAGGGGAGATGGGGGATGAGATTGCGGGTTTGGCGGGGGGTTCTGTTGTTTCGGGAGATAAGGATGTGTATGCGGAGGTCGATTCAGATGATGACGAGGAGGAGGAGGAGGAGGAGGAGGAGGATACACAGATGGGCGGAGACCTCCAACCTAAGACTGGCAAGGAAGTAAACTACAAACTCCTCCTCGACTTCGCGCGTCGAATAAGCAAATACAACGCGCACGCCGCAACCACAATTCCCCCGCCCCCCTCGAAACAGCCACAACAACAATCCTCGCCTTCCAAGGAACCTGAAACACAAGAAACAAAACCCCTCAGCACACTAACCCAATCGCAAACCTCCTGGCTCGAATCCTCCGCCACGCAAACTCGCAACGCCTCACTCCTCCCCTTCCCCTCTGAAGAGCGCATACGTATGGGATTAATGGGCCAGATCCAGGCTTTGACGGTCGCGAATGGGGGGTCTGCGGCTGATATCGAGAGGGAGGTTGCGGTGCTTTTGCGGCAGGCTGAAGGAGAGGGTGGAAGTGGGGAAGGACGCGGAGATGGGAATGGAGGGGGAGAAGGGGTGAAGATGGCGATTCGGGAACCTGGGACGGGCATGCATGATGGTGTTGTTGGTGCGAGTGGTGGTGCTGGCGGGCCGGCGCAGGCACCGGCGAAGTCGAAGTTGGATCTCGATTTATATGACCCGGACGCGGATGACTTTTGAGCTGATCCGCAGAGGCAGGAAAATTGAGGATTATATTTCTTCGAAAATTCGGACGTCTGGACATAATCTACCAACCCTGCTAGAAATTCTAGTCAGGGAGCTCTGAACAAATGTTTACGATATTTAGAGACACTAATCACCGTTGTAATAATATACAATGGATTTGTGGCTTGAGCAGCATTCGCACACCTCCTTTCCTCCTTTACTTTATATAGCGTACTACAAAACATGCAGTCGATCCGATAGTCACAGGTATAAACTCATCTAGAATTCCTCCATATCACATTATATCCATTATCAACACTCGAGTAAAATCTTAAACAAGAAGAAAGTAAACACGCTACATCTTATGCACCTCCGATTTAGCCGTCATCCTCCTGAAATTCTTGCCGTAGTAATAAAACGGAATCGCAAACAAGCAGAACACTACCGTCAACGCCATATTCACCAAAATCGCCGGCAAGAACCCGCTTTTGATGGTCCACGGCGTGACGAATTTGCCGAACCCGTATCCCCACAGATTCTTGTTCACGGTGATGGTAACAAAGATGCTACCCGCTACCGGTTTGTAGCTGTCAACCGCGTATGTGGAGATGATAGCCGGAAGCGCGGCGACTTGAATGCCAACTCCAGTGTATCCTAGGATTACGATGATCTGCAATTCAATTCATTAGCTCTGCTCGAATCAGGATTGATGCATAAGGCTTACCCTCCAGTCCCATTTATATTCGTATCCGAAAGCAATGATAAAGTTGCTAATGATCAGAACAATAACGTATGGGATCATAGCCGGCAGCCTCATTTCCGGTTCACGAATGCCCCTGTTCTTCCTAGTAAAGCGCATAGAGATCCAGTCGGACAGAGGACCATTGGTGAAAAGACCGATAAAAGCCCCAATCAAAATCGCGAAATTGGTGAATCCGACAGTCTGGGCAGAAAAGTTGTACGGCGGTGCGTGTAAAACTTGACTCTGCGTCAAATTGACCATCAAGAAGATAGAAGCAGTCCAGGAGACAACGAACGCGGAGAGTTCGATAATAGGGAATATGTGCAGTTTCCACGGGATCCAAAAGTCGATAAGCATCGTCTTGATCGGGTGCTCATTTGCCTGCCAGAGCTTGAATTGAGACTTGGAAGGCTTGCCTTTACCAAGATGAGGATCGCGTTGAGCAGTGGCCTCTCGAGTCAAGTCGCCATTCTCGAGCTGCTTTTCCGTCGCTTCTTGGTTGGCTGGTAATTCGGCGATTGTCTCTTTGCCCCCAGTGTTCGTCGAGCTGTCATCATGTGCTAATTCTGAAGGATGTGGGCGATGAAATCTCGTTTCTGGGAATAGGAAAATCAACAGTATCAATAGAGCACCGAGGACCGCAACATTGAGCCACCAAAAGTGACGCCAGTGGAGGTATTGTGTCATGGGCCCTGCAATAATAGGGCCAACCTACAACCGCATCAGCCATACCCATTTGAACCCCCGAGTGCATCAACATACCATCAAAGACCCAAAGTAAACCGTAAAATAGAGGGTATTATATGCACCTCGATCATGCAAAAACATAACATCGGCAATAATCTGAGGCTGGGCGGTCTAGACAGCAATATTAGCATCTCAATTGTTTCCGCAGGTGACCATATTCACGACCTACCTCTGCCGGGCCTGCTCCGAAACCATTCAAGACACATGCGCCCATGAAGCTGCCATAATCCTTGGCTACGGCACGCCAGATGTTGCTCACCAAGCAGACCAATGTAGAGAATATCAGCACTGGCCGCCTTCCAAACGATGTCTGGAGAGGGACCCTGAAAAAAGTTAGCTGTCCAAAGGTCGAGTCCGATACCTTGACAGAGCATAGGCTTACCAGAAAAAGTTGCTGAAACCCAGAACTAGGATACAGACGCTCGTAAATTGGACAGCCCCGGCTAAGTCGGTGTGAAATTCCTCCATCAAAACGGGAAACATGGGTGCGTTTGAAAGTGGCCCGAATGCCTGGGCAAATGACACGGCCGTGGCTAAAGCCATGGTAGTGGTCTTCCAGAACGGGCTCCAGTTCTGACAAAACATTTGCGTTAGCGCTGTCCGCTGCGATTGCTGGGAAGGGTGATTCTCACCAATGGGTCAGTTGGATCAGCCGAGGGTTGGGGAACCAGAACATTCTTGGACGATTTGACAAAGTGATGTGATCCCACATCTGTCATAATCTCTGTTCCCGGGTAGATTTTGGTCCCAAGCTCCTCCTCGACCCTATACCAAGGTCAGCATGGCCCATGGATGTGTCGATCATCCTAAAATTGGTGACTGACTGCTTCAAGGTCTAAGGAACGATGTTAACAATCAAACCCATCTCATTTAGGAACCGGAGGCTATCACTGACCGACTCATCATAATTCATCTCCATCTTGAGCGGATCTCGACTACTCGAGTCGGCCGCTGTCGCACAGCAAGCGGAATCGAATAGAACTAAGATTTGGTAGGAGAGTCACGTCTGTTTGCCACCAATCGTTTGGATTGAAGAGTGGCTCGAATTGCATCGAGGGTCCTGGGCTGGATAGAAGAAAAAGGCCGGAGAGCTGTGTATTTAACATGATTTCCACAACCTCGAGCTCTGGGGCCCCTAACCTAGTGTTAATACCTTGCATCCTGGCGGAATTATGACAAGGAATGAATCCGCTTGGTTTTAGTCTCTTGCCGTCATCCGTTTCCGCGCCTCACAAGGGGCGTTAAAGGTCGCGCTAGTCCCGTTCTTAACGGCCTTAAATCTGAAGCTGCTGGGAGCTCAAGTCACCAGCATGGATTAATATTTTTCACATCCAGGCCTGTCCCTTGCTCATTTACCAAACCGGCGGCACCGATTCGATTCCCGTTCCCCGAGAATATCCATTGACTCACATATTGATATCAGCAAGAGTGATAACGGCAACTGTCTCTCCATCAAAGTCCGATGATAATCACGCTGAAGAAGCTTTTTCCCCGCGAGATTCTCATAACTCTCTCCATATTCCGGTCCACTCGAGAAAGTTGGCGACTAAAATTCTTTCCCATGTGGCTGACACGTCTCGACCAACCCCGGACGGGAGCAAGGAACGCAGAAAGTTTAATTCCAGAAGCTCCACAGTTTCGACGAGAGGCCTGCAGTTTTCCTTCTTGGGCAATCTTGGCTGCATTTTGCCATGTCGGTACATGTCGGCCCCTGAATCGCCAGCCTAGGTTCATAATGCTACCGTCCCAGCGTCAAGACAACCACGCGGCCTGGAACCGTCCTGTCCCTCAGCCCTCATTTGATTTTCCATTGGAACCTAAATTATGCGCCAACCAATAATCGATGAGGATGACAGGTCAGGCCGAGCCAATTGGCCTGTGGCTGGAGAACGGCTATTTCTTTATGCGTCTGGAAGTGCGCTTGGCGTGGATCTCTCCAGCACCGACAGGGACCAAGAGAGGCAGGTCGTAAATTGAGTCTCAGTTTGACGCTGGAGGACTGCAGTCTGCAGATGATAAATTTCGCTGTTTCCCTGCATCGACATCTGGCCTGGAAATGTTGTCTTTGCGATGCAGCAGCATGGAGTCGAAACATGTCTACAACTTCGTGGCCACCAGCCAATTCACATGGACGTCTTGATGCTCTTCTCGCCCCGGCAAAAGTTCAGAATTCCATCTCTCGGTGGATAAAGATATTGCACGCTCCAACCCGTCATGTTGAAAAGTTGGATAAAGTCTTCTCGGCTGTTGCAGATGTCTTGTCTTCCGAATGAATTCTCGCTCGACCTCGAACAAGAGATGCCTTCTCGGCCGAGGCACGACTTTATCCCCAACTTCGAGTGGAGACACGGTCGTTTCGAGTCCCCATCGGCGTCTGTCGGAAAGCCAGCGACTCTGGGGAAGCGATCACAAGAGCGGGACTCGTGGAAATCCGGGGAATGGCGATTAAACCTCGTGGCTAGACGAGATGATGTGCTTGGCTGGAGTCAATGAAGTGTCGAGGAATTCCGCTGCGCTGTGCAGAGGTTTTCGCAGCCTTCTCAGCCCGTATTCTGCTGTGTTCGAAGTGCGGAAGTCGATTTTGAATCGCGTTGCGGTTGAAATAACCTCATGATGTCATGTGACACAACTTAAGGGCGTTGAGTCGCCAAAGAGCCTGAAGAGGTCAACGCCTCTCTTGTCTTTCTCTCTCTCTCTCTCTCCCCCCCTCTCTCTCTCCCATACATGGTGGAAGTCCGCTTAAAGACTGGGAGCGCTCTGCTCTGTCCTCTGGAAGCTCAGCATTACTATCCAAGGCAGAACCGTAGCTTGTGGTGACCTCACTCTGACGCTGAGCGATGACAGGCTGACCAGGAACGCAACCATGGATGTTTCTCCTACGCTGTCATTATGACCATCATGGCACGATATATGGCTCTTTTATGTCTACGGGCAGCGCCTGCTGAGGCCAGTCTGGTGCTTACCCAGGCAAACCCGTCAACTCTCCTCCCATGGTAGTAGTGGAAAGCACTATCTAGGTATATATTGCTCCTTTCTTTCTTTCTTCTTTGTCGTATCCCTCCTTTTCTTTCCTTGTCTGCTGCGACTCTGGTCTATCTCTTGTTTATGATATCGCGGCCGTGTATCTTTGCCAGACTTGGCCTATATCGCTTCTACTGCTATCTGTTAGCTACATATTCCTTACGGCATGTCTTTACCCATCCAACAGGTATCTCGGTTCCTGCACAGAAATAAGCCAGCGGACATTGGTATCGAGGACAAAGACAGTGGCATTCTCTTCCCTGCTCCAGGAAACGAAGGATCTTTAGGGTCGGATGAAGTGGCACTCGCTGAAAGCGTACCTCACCCTGCCGAGCTCAAACAGGATACCAGCAGCAGCGGAGAACTCAGCTTTGGCGAAAAGAGAATCAACGGTAAAATCGAGCTCCAGGAATCTGCTTACTATCCAAAACTCGGATTTGGATATCCTACCTGGAAAAAATGGGCCATTTTAAGTGTGATCTTCTTGGTTCAAGTTTCGATGAACTTCAATGCGAGCGTGTACAACAATGCTGTGCAAGGAATGTCGCAACACTTTGACCTCCCCGCGAAGACTATTCGATATGGACAGATGATATTTCTGATCGCATACGCGTTTGGTAGTGAGTTCTGGGCACCGTGGAGTGAGGAGTTAGGTCGCTGGCCCGTAATGCAGATTAGCTTGCTTTTTGTCAATCTCTGGCAAGTTCTCTGCGCTCTCGCACCCAACTTCCACGGCGTTCTTGTCGGTCGGTTTCTCGGGGGCCTATCCTCCGCCGGTGGCTCTGTCACCCTGGGAATGGTTGCCGATATGTGGGAGGCAGACGACCAGCAGTATGCCGTCGCCTTTATCGTCTTATCCTCCGTTGCTGGATCTGTTGTTGGCCCCATAGCTGGAGGATTTATGGAAGTTCGACTTGATTGGCGTTGGAACTTTTGGATTCAGCTCATTCTCGGTGCCGCCGTGCAATTCGCTCACTTCTTCGTCCCGGAAACTCGCGCCACTATCCTACTCGATCGAGAAGCTAAACGCCAGCGCAATGCGGGGCGAATTGATGTCTATGGACCAGGAGAGATACACGGACGTGGATATTCCTGGAAAGACCTATTCTCCATTTGGGTGCGCCCGTTCAGCATGTTTCTACGGGAGCCAATTGTCCTCTTCCTTTCTCTACTTAGTGGCTTCAGTGACGCCCTCATATTCACTTTTCTTGAGTCGTTCGCGCCCGTCTTTTCACAATGGGGGTTCTCCACCATTCAAATTGGTCTTGCATTCATCCCGTAAGTTTGCCGCTGTGGTTGGCTGTTCTCCGTGGCATGTTCTAACAGCTAACCCGTTGGTTTAGAATCATGATCGGGTACTTCCTTGCGTACTTCTCATTTCTACCTGTCATAATCAGGGACAGAAGAAGGGAGCGCCGGTGTCCGGGGATATTGACACCAGAATCACGCCTCTGGTGGCTTCTGTTTAGTAAGTTTCCATAGTACTGAATAGTACTGGTAGTCGTCTGATGAGGACGTGCTGACAATCTGACAGCCGCTCCCCTCGAAATAATTGGACTGTTTGGCTTTGCATGGACAAGCTTAGGACCACCTCAAGTACACTGGATGGGGCCGATGTTCTTTGCGATGCTCATCGCTATTGCCAACGTATGATAAGCCTAGTTTCCCTTTGAGCTTTTTTTAACCGATGAACGGCGCTGATTTTGACTGTGCAGTATTGCATTTATATGGCAACAATTGACTACATGGTAGCCAGCTATGGGCCATACTCCGCATCGGCGACGGGCGGCAATGCACTTGCCAGAGACCTCCTTGCTGGAATAGCCTCCCTATACGCAACTCCAAGTACGTTGGATATGAATTGATACCACCTTGCTTTTTGCTAATGGCATTGATCTTTACAGTGTATACCAACATGAAGGGCCCATACCGCCTTGCATTACCGTCTACAATCCTGGGTTGCATTGCCCTGGTCGTTACAATCCCGATCTATATTTTCTATTGGAAGGGACCGGCCATTCGGAAACGATCCAAGTTCGCTCAGATAGTTGCTAGCGACAGAAAGGAGATTCTAAACCGTCGCGCCGATATCGAAAAATCTGGCAGTAGATTGAGTGAAGTCTAATTTTCGAGCCCTTAAGACTTGTTTCGGAGACCTATGGATGTACTCACTTTCCTTCGCCGAGACGAGGTTAAACGCATGGATCAAGAGATTTCCGGCGGTTGCCATTGTGTTGGATGATTTGGCATAGCGATGAGACAGAGTAGACCGCATATACGTCACATAATGGAAGCAGACGTTATGAAAAGTATGTTTTATTTTCGCATGGGCTATTGTTATTACTGGTTGATTTGCGAGGGCGCAGGGTATCGAATACGCGGTTCATCGAGTAAATCATTGTCAATATATCGTATACTTGAAAATCCGACCGTTTTCCTTGGTATCTATAATAAGCCCATATGTTCGAAGCGCAACCATAAGATATTGTAGTGATCTCCACGCCTTCTACATAAGGGCAAATAAAAAAGCGTAGGAAGAACAAGAGCAAAAGACCAAGGCAGCCTAAAAAGTGGATGAATGGGCGGCGCGGCTTGAACACTCACCAGCCAAACCATCTTGTCAGGGCACTGCGGGTACTATTCGTATATTCATTGAATCGCTTTTTGAATTCTCGCTCTGCAACAAGCGCGTTATCACTGGAGAAGGTGAAGTACAACGGCTCTTCCTCTTCATCTTCGTTTTGTTCGTCTTCGCCTTCACCTTCGACATCCAGGTCATGGTTGTTGGGTGATGGGGTTGGGATATCAGGCTGGGAGTCGCTGGGGGGATCCGTTTTAGCCGTTTTAGCCGCCTCAGCACGAATTTCCTCCTCGTACGCCCGCTCTTCCCGCTCCATCATCCTGTTCTTCCATGCCATTCGCCTATTCCAGAATTTCTCCAATCGATCCCCATTCGCGGTGAGCAGTTGCGCCGTGTACCCTGGCGCATTGGGATCCACGAGCCGACCCAGATCCCGGTCTATACAGACATATATGGTTTTCCACCCAACGGACTTGGAGCTAGTTACGATTCGGAAATGGAAAGTTGTCTTGCAGGCGGGGAATTTGCATTTTGCTGGATGATTGTGGTGGTCTTGAAGGAAGACCGAGCCGTTGGGTGGTATGACGCGGTCTTTGGGGTTGTAGGCGTTCAGGATCATGGGGTCGTTGAGAAGGACGTGTGGGCAGGTGGGGAGGGCGAAGTTGTCGAGGATGTGTTTTATTTTGTCCCTTGATGCGATTTGGTTTATGGGCAGGGTAAGGAGTGCATGGCTTGTTTGGCGGAGATCTGAGAATGGAATGTTTCGCAGGCGGGGATCTTTGGATTCCGTACGGTAGACCGTCCACCCCCGGTGGGCGGAGTCAACTCTCTTGATTTCTTGGACTTCTGCGAAACTGAAGTACTTATCGGGGGATATCCAGAGGGTTTTAGTTCTCTGCAAACAGATACGTGTGTCGGCGTCACAGGTGAGTTGTTCAGGGGAGAAGCGGCCGCGGGTATGGTACTCTTCGCAGCCGCTGCAGCAGAGGTATTTTTTGGACGGGAAGCCGCTGCGTTCGAGCACTAAAAGGACGGAGTATCGGTTCTTGGGGTTAAGGGAATCCCATTTCGGAACGAGGGATACGAAAATGGCATGAAGCCGCTTGTTTGTCAGGCATATGGCGTACTTTGCGTCTGGGGGCAGGTATTCATTAATTTGGAGGAGAAGCTCTGTCGGCAGAACGGAGACGGCTCCTTGAACAGGCTGATCGGGGATTGCAGTGTCTTTCATGGCGGTGGCTCTGGCAAAGCCGTCCTTCAGCAAGAAACAGATACGGAGTCTTGAGGATTAACGCGTCGCCGGGTTGAACTCCGAAGCCATCTCAGCTACTATATATAGGTTCGCTCGCAAGTCGAGGACACATCAGCAACATTGTTTACAGTCACACTGGGTCAGCTTATCGTCAATTGCATCTGACGGTAAGCCGAGATCGTGTTGACTGAAAGCAGTAGCCTGCTGGACAAATTGTGATGCCTTTGATGGAGCTTGTCAGGCAGATATTTTGCGGCTCGGCTGGTGTCGTCGCGATTGCCGAAAAGGGGCTGGATGACTAAGTTAATGACAAGCTACCCCGGACTTTCCAACCTCCCTTGACCAACGACAGGAACAGGCAGATCACTGGCAGACAACGATGCATGGCGGTTACACGGGCGCTTTTAGCTCTCCAAAGGAAGTCCCGAAACCATTGAGCAGCGTTGAGATACTCTCACTGTGCGGGGAAATGCCATGGATCAAATCTATACGAGTACCGAGAATTCTGAAGCATCGCGCCGCCTCGACTGCTCGATCATCCCCAGTGGAGAGAATGTGGATATAACCACATCCGCCTTTTTCCAAAACTGGACCCGATTGCCACCGCCAGAAGAAGTCCGGTCGAAAGCCCGAGCTGAGGTTGCAGAGCAGGGCCAGAGAGGGGTTTTCAGTGCAACAGGGCCCCAGGTTCGACCGCCGGCTGTTCGTTTTGAATCTCAAGGACTGTTCGTGAAATGGGGGTCTTCGATTACTGTCGCGGAGGCTCATTGTCTCTACTGCATGCGCCATTTGCGAAAAGAATCTGTCCCTGTGCCAGAAGTGTATGGCTGGCGAATAGACGGGGAGGAAGTGTTCATCTACATGGAATTACTCCATGGACGAAGCCTGGAGCAGGAATGGGAAGGAATGAGAGAAGTTGACCGTGTTACAGCCTGTAAGCAGCTGCGGGCTATCTTCAACAGCCTGCGGCAACTACAACAGGGCCCCAAAAATCCGTTTATTGGTAATTACTTCCACTTCCTATTCACTGTCGTCGTAGCTCAAGCGGCGTTGTCTTACCAGGGAATATCAACCGCCAACATCTGTATGATAGAGCTTTTCACCCCTCATACATAAGAGAAGCCGGCCCGTTTGTTTCTGTCAAGGAATTCCACGACTGGTTTAGTTTCCTTCCCCGACGTCGAATGGCTAATCCCAATGCTGCTCCCCTTGAGCCATATAGACACGCGCTTCCTGACGATGCAGCGATTAAATTTACTCACGGAGACCTTCACCGGAGCAACATTATTGTGACAGCATCAAACCCTCCCCGAGTTATCGGGATTGTGGACTGGGAACAGTCGGGGTGGCTGCCCGAGTATTGGGAGGATCGGAAGGCTCACTACTCGGCCTTTGCCAGCGATGAGTGGTCCACAGCTTCTTTACCAGTGATCCTCGGCCAATACGATCGCACCTGGGAGGCTTGGGATTACTATACGCTTTCCATGGGGTGCTAATCACCCCAAACGAATATGAAAGACAGGTTTGGGTCCGCACGTTATGACGGATGAAAAGGGCGACGTCGTCTGCTTCAAAACCCCGATATCCATTCACAACATCAACCTCAACCAACGAGCTAAAAACGAGGTCATGCAGGCAGTTTTCCTGATCCTGCCCAGTCAGCGTCCTGAGTTCTCGGAGTTCCAACTTCCTCCAGAGCCAGACTTGGCGCCCGTGCGGAGGTTTCGCACAGTCCGCGAACTAAGCGCAGATCATGCAACCTCACAGAGATCTATACTCTATACGTCACGATGCTGCTTGCTCTAGCCCACAGACCCCATGCAGTTTCCTGGAGCATCAACGGGAATTCCGGGTGCAGACCGTCATCATTGCTTTTATGCCAAATGTTGCACAAGATCCCCGCAATCGACATGGTGGAACCCCCATCGGGAATCACTCCTTCCCCAGGTATTTGGATATCAATATAAACATGGAGAAGGTCCTATGTCCCGTTCCTATTGATATCCTTTTGCCCTACGGGTACAAAAGCTCCTTGTGCTCCAGTGTTCAGTGAAGCGTGGGCGCCGAACACAATTAATGCAGCATGGAGTATTCTACGACGTCCCGTTGGCTCGTCTTGCTTCTCTTGGCTGGCGAGCAGTGTCAGGCAAAGAGCACTTCTGGGAAGATCCGTGACCTAGTTAACCCATTTATCGGTACTATCAATGGAGGACATTCCTTTGCCGGCGCTACTTTGCCATACGGTCAGTTCTGTCCCGCTCGCGAAGTGTTTTGATTACCTGTTTATCCTCTGGCTGCAGGCATGGCAAAGGCAGTCCCCGACACCGATTTTGACAGTCAAGGTGGATTCGCATCCAACGCAAAGAAGGTGTTTGGCTTCTCCCACATGCACGACTCGGGGACCGGTGGTGTATGTTTCCCGTATTCCAGCCCCAGGATGGCCTGGGTACCTTCTCCGTGGTTTAGGCTAAAGCCTGTGGATAGGCATTGTCGTTGGGAAATTTCCCAATCTTCCCTCAATGTGGCTGCCCAGGGGATGAGCTTAATAGATGCAAATTCCCCGTCAATGAACGAGCCACCGGGTGGATCAACGGAACCCAGGAGGCGTCGCCAGGTTACTTTGCTTTGACCCTCAATACTTCTATCAAGGCCGAAATGACAGTCACGAATCATACTGCTCTTTACCGATTCACATTCCCAGATACCCCAGTCCCACCATACAATATTTCTGGCCTCCCTTATGGCAATATCGCCAAACCCAATCAGACGGTACCGTCTGTTCCCGGTGCAGATGCCGCGCCTCTCAGTCCGCTTATTCTTCTAGACCTGATTGATGCTCCCCGAACTCGGTCGACCGCAAACGCTACCGTGGATGAAGACACCGGTCGCATCACCGGAAGCGGAACCTTTGCGCCTAGTTTTGGTATTGGAACGTACAATTTACACTTTTGCGCTGATTTCAAGGGTGCAGATATCCGTGAAACCGGTATCTTTTTGAACAACCGCGCCGGTACATCGCAAAAATTTGTGAATATGTTCAAGGACGGTCTCAACGAAATACTCCCTGGAGGCGCATTCGTACGGTTCAAGGAGCCGGCTAACGGGCAGATTATGGCTCGAGTCGGCGTGAGCTTCATCAGCCCCGAACAAGCTTGTGGACACGCTGAGAAAGAAATCCCAGATTTCAATTTCAAAAAAGTCCAAACCGCTGCGGGTGAAGCTTGGGATAAAAAGCTCGATGTCTTGGACGTGAAGTCCGGAGGAGCTCCGAAAGATATGGAGGTCATTTTCTGGAGCGGCCTTTACCGAACAATGATTAGCCCTCAAGACTATACTGGAGAGAACTATAACTGGAAGAGTCACGAACCGTACTTTGACAGTTTCTACTGGTTAGTATTCCTTTCCCTCCGGGGTATATGTCTGTACCTATAGACTATTTACCATTAACCTTGCTATCAGCATCTGGGATTCATTCCGAACCATTCACCCACTGCTCAATCTCGTGGATCCACACACGCAGTCACTCTTCATCCGATCCTTGGTTGACATTTATCGACACGAAGGATGGCTTCCGGATTGCCGATGCTCTCAGTCCAAAGGATGGACGCAGGGTGGCTCCAATGCCGACGTTGTCATCGTTGAATCCTACTTGAAAAACATTACAGGAGTTGACTGGGAGACAGCCTACAAGGCTGTTGTCAAAGACGCAGAAGTTGAACCTGAGAACTGGAATATTGAAGGCCGCGGTGGTCTCCGAAGCTGGAAGAAGCTAGGCTACATCCCGACTGATGATTTCGATACCGACGGCCTTGGGCTCTTGACTCGCAGTATGTCACGAACAGTCGAGTACGCTTACGATGACTTTACCATCGCGCTGATGGCCAAGGCGATGGGACACCAGAAGGATTGGCTTAAATATGCTGCTCGATCAACTAACTGGAAGAACATGTACCGCGCAGACCAAACGTCCTACATCAACGAAACCGACACCGGATTTGTCGGCTTCCTCCAACCCCGATATTCTAACGGAACCTGGGGATTCCAAGATCCCCTCTTCTGCAGCCCAGTGATGAACTTCACATCGTGCTACTTGAACCCAGCTGGAAGCGAGTCATACGAAGGCAGTTCTTGGCTATATACTTTGTAAGTCGCCTATATCTACTTGATTCCGATCAAACTAACTTGCTTTCACAGCTATGCGCCCCAAGATATGGCCTCCCTCATCAAAACCCTTGGTGGGCCCGAGCAGTTCGTGAAGCGTCTTGACTACTTCCACGCCTCCGACATTCAATACATGGGCAACGAGCAATCCTTCCTCACAGTCTATCAATACCACTACGCTGGCCGACCCGGCCGCTCTGCGCGGCAAATCCACCGCCTCATCCCCTCCCAATTCAACAACACCCTCAACGGCATCCCCGGCAACGACGACAGCGGCGCAATGGGGTCCTTCATCACACTCTCAATGATGGGTCTCTACCCCATCCACGGACAAGATGTCTACCTAATCAACCCGCCCTTTTTCGAAGAGATGTCGATCCCCAACCAGATGACGGGTAAAGTCGCGACGATCCGCAACATCAACTTCGACCCGCAGTATCAGAATATCTATATCCAGAGCGTCAAGCGTGATGGGAAACCCTGGACGAGGAATTGGATTCAGCATGATTTCTTCTTGGAGGGAGGGGTGTTGGAGATTGAGTTGGGGGACAAGGAGAGCGAGTGGGGGACGAAGAAGGAGGATCTGCCGCCGAGTTTGTCGACTGGTGGGTTTGGAATGGTTGAGATGGAGTAGGCTTTATACTATGGATCTTGAGCCCAGTTACATCTACTAGTATGTAGGCTTTCGCAGCATGAGGGGAATATGTACATATTAACCGTGATAAGGGGGCTTTTGCTCTGTACTTTCCTGTCTAGGAACACAAATGTACTATTAGAAGCAAAGAGCATCACGCTGAATGCTGTGTAGCCTGTCCCAATGCGAAGAGATAAATAGCTCTTATAATATGCTACAGTAATATGTACATATGAACAAAACAAGAAGGCAGAAGGTATATAGGAAGATGGGGGAAGTTGGAGACATACTCTCCGTCCAACTCCACCACTACTGCCCGTCCCTCTTCCTTGCGTACAAAGCAGGGACAGACCGTCTGAAATGATTGATTATATGGTGTTACAAGCTGAGAAAACGGGGGAGGAAGATGTTAGGAAATTGGGGCTAATGCAAGGAGAAATATAAAGGTGAAATACATGGTATATATGTAAGGATCGAAAGTGCTCATGCAGCGAGTCGAGATTAGTAGACAAAGAAAATAGGAAAGAGATAAATGCAGGTTCGTGTGGTAAAGGTATGTGGGCGATGTTAGTTGAGATGAGGCCAAGATGAAGTCAAACGCTGATTAAAGGATTCGGAGGCAAAACTCCGCGATATAAATAACTCTCCAATGGGCAGAAGATCAAACGACTTTGAATGTAAATCGGTATGCAAAAGAGTCGAGTCTAAGAAGGTTACTTCGAGTCAGCAGCTATCGTCACCGTGCTAGTTGACGTCGTTCTTCTCCCCCATCCACTGAAGAAGCCTCCAGGGTTAGGTGATTTGTTCGGATCAGGAGTTTTCGGCGAGGATATCGAGACGGTGATATTTCCGCCTTCGACATTCGAGTTTGAGGCGGATGACAGAGCCACGCCCGCTCGGCTGACTAGCTTTCTCAACGTATCTAGCTTAGCTTTGACTTCTTCCAGTTCCTGTCTGGCGATGGCCTCCGAGGTCTTCGCGTTGACGAGTTCGGCGAGAAGGCTGTCTTCGTCTCCGGCGTTGATGTTCTCGGCGGAAAAGAAGGCAGGGGCGCCGAGACTGCTTGTTCGTTTGGCAAATGTTGGCGTCTTTGGAGACGTAGCAGCGGCCTTGCCGAGTTTGAATTCCCGGAGTCCAGTAGAGTTGCTATCTTCTTCCGAAATGGGGCTTTCGGCTGCTGAGCTGGGGGTCTTGCGTGTACGCAGTTCTTGTATAGTCCGCTCGAGTCGCTGTTTTTCGCGGTGGGTATCTTGGATTCGCGACCTGGCTTCCTTCAGCTCCTCCTTCAGCTGGGAGTTTTGATGTTCGTGTTCATCAATTGTCCGGCCTAGATTCTGACATCTTGCCAATTCGATTTCATATTTCTCCTTCCACAGGTTTACGTCGTCTCTAAGCTGCTGCTTGGTCTGCAGCATGGACAACCGTCGGGATTCGGTTGAGGAGAGGCGAGCCTCGGCTTTGGCGACCAATTCGGGGTCTTGTTCGTCTTCTGCACGTTCCTTGATAAAGGCCAGCATCAACTTAGCGACCTGCTGATCCTCCTCTCGTTCCTCCCGTTCCTTTTGCAGTTCTTTCGCCAATGTTGCGTGTTCTCGTTGCATATCCGTCAATGCAATAAGGAGATCCTCGATTTGGCTGTGTAGATCTTTGTCTTTATTTTGAGTTCCGGACGATTTTAGTTTCCGCTTATTTCCATCGAGAAGGGAGCTAGGTGAAGACGATATCTCGGTAGCTGCAGTACTGCCATCGGATATCGTTTCAAAGGAATTAAGGGTAGACGCCATGCTCTGTTTTGATGGTGTACGGCGAATGGCGTTAGACGACCTCGAAGGTGTAGGGCTGAGAACCAGAGATTTGGTGGAGGAATTATGGGCAGCGGATCCAGCCCATAGGCGGCCCAAGAATCGCGAAGCTGCTGCTTGTAAGTGTGGGAGAGATATCCCAGAGGACGGAGACTGAGATGATTTGTAACTATTTTCCATCTGCTGAAGGCTTTCACGAGTTACAAGGGATGTAAGTGACACGAAATCCGCAACAAGATCGTCGGCGTTGCAACAATAGCTATGTAATATATCAGTGTCTGGTCCAGCAGTAGAGGGAAAGCAACATACGGGTCCCAAAGGCTTCTCGATAGCAGAATTTGCATTGCGTCTTCGAACTCGTGGCATGCCAAAAGCTTTTTCTCATTCCGCTGCATCAACGAAAGCGCAACTCGCATGAGGGTTTCACAGGCCCCCTCGAGAAGCAAGACATCGTAAATGCGGAGTAACATCGGAAGTGGACAGGTCACGGCAAAAAAGGATAGGAACCATTGTGACACATAAACGGGTTCCACCTTGAGCTCATCAAGATGGGCGTGTAACTGGGGTAAGTGACGGGAGAGCAAGGTCTGGAATTGATAGATACGCAGATGAAGACCAGAGAGGGTGGGTAAGAAGCACGATCGGAGATCATAATGCTCCATTAACCTGTACAGATTGTCAGTTCTCACGTCAACGACCGGGGAATAGGTGAACGAACCGAACAAGCACGCAAAAAGCATCGGCCTCGCTCATGTACATTAACAGCGGGCCTACCACAAAACCCAAACCCTGGCAATATCCAATTTTTGTGTCATGAAGACTGAAACATTTCAAAACTTTTGCAAGCATCTGTTGCCCTTCTCCGTTGGGATCTCTAAACATTTCGACGTTGGGAAAGCTTCTGCCAATATCCTTGCCAATAAGGCCTTCGTATGGACTTGTTTCACCGCTTAGCTTTTCAAACTCCTCGTGAAGAGATGTATCCCCTGCACCGGCGATGCTGGGCCACACAACTCCTCGAAGGGGTGGTGGCACGCCGCCCCTGATTTTATTCGATGTCAAAGTAGGAAGTCTCTGTGCCGTACTGGGGTAATCAGCCACGAGCGCAGCCCAGAACTCCAATTCTGTCATTTGCGGTGTTGGAAGCTGAGAGAGACGCAACGAGGACCGGGGATCGTTGACAAGTTTCTTTATCTGCTGGATTGACGGAGGTCGGGAGCTACGTTTGAAAGACTGTTCCTTGGCGATTCCCGATTTTGGATCCGTCGCCAGAGCGTTGTTCTCCTGCTCCAATCGCGCAAGCAGTAATGCGGTTGACTAGTCCTTGTGTCAGTCATCCCTGTTAAAATGAATCATGGATCATCAATGGATGGACTAACCGCATCATCAGTTGTTTCGGACTTTGACTCCAACTCCTCCGTCCTTTCCAGCTCAACCCAGTCAACACCGGTCGTGTCCTCAGAGCATTGTTCCCTTTGATCATCATTGCAGGCCGGCACCACTGATGAGCGCACTGATTCTCTCACAGACGAGGCCTTCGAAACGCTATCCGACCTCATTTCATCCTCCAAAGTCACCACGCCTTCGGCCGAGGTATCTTGTCCGGAAGTATCGTGTCGGGGGCTAAAGGGAAGCTCCGAAAACCTGTATTCATCCTTTGTTTCTCTAGGGCTCGTTTGCGTATCCGAAAGAGGAACCGTCACCATCGAATCTCGGGGTAAAAGCTCGCGACTGTCGGTTGCGGGACGGGACTGCGGGCTCGCAGGAGGGTCAAGGCACGTTTCCATGTTGATGCAATTGCTCTTCGCCTGGTATTTGCACCAATTTAGCACAGCCTAAGAGACATATACTGGAGGGAACGCGCTGTTCAGAGATCGTCAGCAGCGGAATATTTCCCGATCGAATTCTGAATTAGAGTAGAGTCAAGGCCACAGAGTGAGAGTGGGCGTGTGCGTGCAGGAAAGAGGGTCAAGTCGCCAGCGACAAGTTCAATGCTTTAACGAAAGTGGTGATAGTAGTGCTGTGAAAAAAAGGTAACGAGCGTGAGGCCTCGACTACTTATGGGCGTGGTTGATTGATATCCCTCCTGCTCGCTGGCCGCGATAGGGGGAAGATGGCAGGCAGTGGGCCTAGCCCGCATTGGGTTTAGGGGCGGATTGTTTGCTCGGTTTGCTCGCTCCGCCCATGGTTCAACTTCGACTCCTGTTCCTGTTCCCCATCCCAAATATTGGGGTCCTCCATACGATGCCGAAACTAAATCTACCAAAGTACCATGGGACCGCGCCTGGGGCCATGTTACTTTGCCACATGCTTCTTTCACGGGCTGTTCTTCTGGTGGGAAATGACAACAGCCAGTGCTTGCACATTGCGCATAAATTATGCAGAAATCTTTGTCTTCAAGTTATTTTGATATCCGATGATTGATCTCTATCAATTGATGTTGCAGCGACTGGGCTAACAATATTGCAAACTTCAAGAACATAGCTTTGCAATTCCTGTCAATGTAAACCCAATTTCGTCGTGTAAACACAATGCCCCCTCCCCTATTTGGCGTTATCTCCAAGGACCCAATGCAGAAGCAGGGTGAACAGGTATTCTGCGCTTCAACCTTCTACAATCCACTGGGGCTGAACAAGGAGTCGAACGATTCAGGGGCGAATGCAGGAGGCTGAGTAACATTCGCAGGGGAGCCGTTTGAAAGAGCGTTGCTTGGAAGTTGGACGTTCTGCTATCGCTAAAGTCAGCTTGAATTTCGGTATTTTCCTTGAGAAACCCGGAAAATCTTCACGTACCCGGGGGATGACTTTTGCCAAATTGTCCAAGACTTCTACAAGGCGTGGCAGCGTCTGATCCAGTCGATCCAAATTACGGTTAAGCCGCTCTGAAACCGCTAGGAAGCGATCGACTTGCGAGACTGGAACTGTATCGGTGGGAGGCGTCTGTGGCTGAACCTGTGCTGGCTGGTTTCCGCCGGTGGATAAACGACGGTCTTGAGAGAGAGTGTAGGCATTTCGGAACGCCCTTCCGCGCATAAGAAGCTCCGCTTGGAAAATGTCTTTGACGAAGGAATTCTCCTGGGTATGTACCATCTCCCGTAGGAGGATGAGCTTAGCGATTTCCGCCTCGAAATCAGCTGGAACCTAGAGTCAGTTAGCTGGGTGTGTTCCAAGCACCAGCAGACAGCCTTACCTTCTCACATACTCCTCCAGCCCAGAAGCAGCTGTCGCAGATAGTAGAGCCAGGCCCAATCTTGCACTCTAGGTCAAGGTCGTCAACGAACATGCGCAGAGAGCACTTGACGCATGGAGGGTTGGTCATGGCTGAGGATGGGGACCAGTAGCAAAATAACGCGTCTTGAGGTTAAACAACAGCTAAAGTAATGCTTCTTCAACAGAGCTTCATTTGGATAATTATGTTTCCAAGGGAGGTCCATGGACAGCAAGTGAATGATAAGTGTTTCAAGTGCAGAATCTACTTGCATTCACTGCTAAATTGCGCAATTCTCAGTCTGCATTCAAGTGTCTCTTCAACTGCTTGATTGACGGGACTTACCGTGACTTCACCAAATATGTATGCCAAAGCATTGGACATCATATTCAGCTATTCACACACGCAGCGAACAGAATTTTCCTTTTTCAGTAATGCTGCTGATGGCCAGATGTTCACCCAGATGGAGGTTTCCAGGTTTCTTGTGCATAAAGGTATGCACAGTCATAGCCATATGGAGTAGTATGACAGAAAATGGCACTCTGGAGTCCTCGGGATTTTTCAGGAACGCAACCACATGGCTTGGGGGGTATTTTGTAAAGTCTATGTATTCTTAGCCAAAAAATCAAGCTACTTGACTCAGCTAGAAACAACGACGGGTGGCTATAAGCTCAAGCATAGAAAAGTTAGGCCCCTCCGCAGTGTCATTTGTATTCAAGTTATCGACTTGAATCAAGACTAGTACTAACTACTAGTATAACATTTGATAAATTTCTTGGCAACTGATCAGATGCAGGAAGGCCAAAATCCTGCTAGGCACAGCCAAGCCTCCTTTTAAATGGTATCTTCCTGAGCAAGTCTAGAATATAATATTGCTCGAGGCCTCACACTCACATCGGACAATGGGTGGTGACACTGGTGAGGTAAGCCGAATGTTTGGGTTTTTCCGTTTTGAGCACGGGCCAAAGCTCATTTAGGTGGTGAAACCGGACTATTGATGATCCGCTATAAACAGCCAAAAGCGGCAAGCGCGTCGACCGCGCCGGCAAAATAAACATTTCTGGGGACGACCAGACGACGACGAGACGACGACGACAACCCAGCAGAGGAGACACGACAATTATCTCCTTGAAACCATCCGATTCACTCAAGTCACTCGTTATACTGTCGACAACGATGCCGACTTCCAATTAGCTCTCAAGACTCCTCTTTCTCCTGATTCCTGTCACTCTTTAAGACCGCGAAAATGGACGACGATTCAATCTTCGACAGCGACGATGGCTCCGATTTTATGCCAGATCCTCCACCGGTGAGCGGCCCTGCCTCTCTTCCTTTTAGTTGCCCCTTCTCACCATGAACAGAAGCCAAAGGCCAAGACAACGGCTGCCCAGAAAAAGTCCGCGGGCTGCCCAGAAAAAGTCCACCGCCGCTGCAAAGCCCAAAGCGCCGCCAAAGAAACTGAAACAAACCTCCCTTACCACGAAGGCGGGGCCGAAGAAAGCTGCTCCGAAGAAGAAGGCCGCGTTAGATTCCGAGAATGAGCCGATGAGTGACGTTGCAGACGATTTTGACGATGATGCCTCCGTCCTTTCAAGCACGCCTCCGAATGCTGCGAAGAAAGGGAAGGCTACTGGCGGTGCCAAGAAGGCTGCTGGGAAGCCTCTGGCAAGCATAGAAAATGAGTCCACCGGCAACGAAGGCTCCAGTGGCAATGCCGGCGATAGGTACCAGAAGGCAAGTATTATACCGTCCACCTTTAATCTGCAATAGGTGGTCTAACCTGTTTGGTTTAGCTCACTCAACTGGAACACATTATCAAACGTCCAGATACATACATCGGGTCAATCGAACGAACCGAGAGGCAGATGTGGGTTTATAATTCGACAAGGGAAGAGATGGAGTTCCGAGAAGTGTCCTACGTACCCGGTCTTTATAAAATCTTCGACGAGATTCTTGTCAACGCTGCCGATAATAAACAAAACGACAAGAACATGGATGAGATTAGGGTTACTTTAGATAAGGAGGCCGGAGAAATCAGCGTCTGGAATAATGGCCGCGGAATTCCCATCGAAATTCACTCGGTAAGTATGATAAAAGATTCTGTGTGACTGCGATACTAATTGTGTACAAGAAAGAGAAAATTTACATTCCGGAACTCATTTTCGGGCACCTGTTAACCTCATCCAATTATGACGACGATCAAAAGAAGGTCACTGGCGGTCGAAACGGTTACGGTGCCAAGCTTTGCAATATCTTCAGTACGGAGTTCACACTTGAGACGGCTGATTCTAGCAAGAAGAAGAAATACAAGCAAACCTGGACGGATAATATGTCCAAGATGGGCAAGGCCAAAATTACAGATTGCAAGGGTGACGACTACACTAAGGTTACGTTCAAACCGGATTTCAAAAAGTTTGGGATGGAGGAGATGGACGACGATTTCGTCGCCCTCGTAAAGCGAAGAGTGTACGACATTGCAGGAACCGGCAAAGTCGCCGTGAAACTGAACGGCTCGAGAGTTCCCGTTCGCACTTTCAAAAAGTACATGGAGATGTATACCAAAGCCATCAAGAAAGAGCGTGGTGAAGAAGCCAGTATGGAGAAAGTTGAGATTCTCACCGATACCCCTGACCCGCGATGGGAAATCGGCTTTGCCGTCTCCGATGGTTCTTTCCAGCAGGTATCCTTCGTCAATTCAATTGCAACGACGTCGGGCGGCACTCATGTCAACTATATCACCGATCAAATCTGCACCAAACTCGCCGATGCTTTGAAGAAGAAAAACAAAAGCGGTGCTACCTTGAAGGCCGCCCAAATTAAGAACCACATTTTCATTTTTGTGAATTGCCAAATCGTCAATCCCGCCTTTACATCTCAGACGAAAGAACAGTTGACTACGAAAACAAGCCAATTCGGAAGCAAATGCAATTTGTCCGAGGAGTTCTTGAAGAAGGTCATGAAAACCAAGGTTATGGAGAATATCATGCACTTTGCACAGCAGAAAGCGGATCAAATTCTGAAAAAGACCGATGGTAGCAGACGAGCTCGCATGGACAACCCAAAGCTGACCGACGCGAACAAGGCAGGGACCCGGGAAGGCTATAAGTGCACACTCATCTTAACTGAAGGTGATTCCGCCAAAGGTCTCGCGATGGCGGGACGATCGATTGTCGGTCCGGATCTGTTCGGCGTTTTCCCTCTCCGAGGAAAGCTGCTCAACGTTCGGGATGCCTCCGTTGATCAAATTTCCAAAAACGCCGAGATCCAAAATATCAAGAATTTCCTCGGTCTGCAGCACAAAAAGGAATATACCGATACACGCGGACTTCGATACGGCCATCTTATGATCATGACTGATCAAGATCATGATGGAAGCCATATCAAGGGGCTTTTAATCAATTACTTTCAAGTCGCCTTCCCCAGTTTGCTAAAGATTCCCGAATTCTTGATTGAGTTCATCACACCGATTGTCAAAGTTTTCAGAGGAGATCCTAAGGACCCCATTGAGTCTAAGTCGTTCTTTACGATCCCGGAGTACGAGGCCTGGAAAGAGAAACATGGCGACGACCGCCGCTGGGAAAAGAAATATTACAAGGGTTTGGGTACCAGCTCGACGGAAGATGCGCAGATCTACTTTAGCGACCTTGATAAGCATCTGAAAGAATTTCACACGATGCAAGATCACGAAGCAGGAATGATTGACCTCGCATTTTCCAAGAAGAAGGCCGATGAGCGGAAAGAATGGCTTCGCCAATTCAAGCCGGGCACCTATCTTGATCATTCGACCAAAATGATTACGTACACCGACTTCGTCAACAAAGAACTTATTCTCTTCAGCATGGCCGACAACATCCGATCCATTCCCTCCGTGGTAGATGGTTTGAAACCTGGACAGCGTAAGGTTCTTTACACTGCATTCAGACGAAACATCAAGAAGGATATCAAGGTTTTCGAGCTTTCCGGTTACGTGTCGGCAGATACCGCATATCAGCACGGCGATGCGTCAATGCAGCAGACCATCGTCGGCCTGGCCCAGACTTTTGTGGGGTCTAATAACATAAACTGCTTAGAACCCAGTGGCAACTTTGGTAGTAGGCTCCAAGGAGGTTCTGACTGCGCCAGTGCCCGTTATATCTATACCCGACTTTCGCCTTTCGCAAAGCGTATCTTCCATCCCGATGATACACCCTTGTTGACACACAACGTCGATGACGGTGATGTGATCGAACCTGAAGTCTACGTCCCTGTTGTTCCCATGGTCCTCATAAATGGCGCCGATGGTATTGGCACCGGATGGAGCACATCTATTCCCAATTACAACCCGGAAGAGATTGTGGAAAATTTGAGGCGCATGATGAACGGAGAGGAACCTATACCTATGCAGCCGTGGTTCCGCGGATTCACCGGAGAAGTCACGGTAATGGGTAAGGATCGTTTCAAGTTCAGCGGAAGAATCAAGCAAACGGGTGATTACGAAGTTGAGGTCACTGAACTCCCTATCCGTACCTGGACCCAGGACTTCAAGGACAGACTCGAGGATATCATCAAAGCTGAAAAGGCTCCTTCATTTATCAAGGACTACAAGGATTATAACACCCACACCAATGTACATTTCGTTATCCAGATGGACGAGAAGTATATGGAGAAGACTCTTAATGAGGGTCTGGAAGAAAAGTTCAAACTTTCGCGTACAATCGCTACTTCAAATCTAGTTGCCTTTGACGCTGAGGGTCGAATTACCAAATACGAGACGCCGGAGGATATCCTGAAGGCTTTCTTCGCTGTCCGAATCAAGTACTATGAGAAGCGAAAGGTTAGTTTTTGCCAAATATTATCTTTCAGCAATGCACTTGCTAACTTGAAGTAGCAACATCGCCTAGCCCAAATGCAAAAGGAACTTGAGAGGTTTACCAATCAGGCACGATTCGTGCAAATGATTATCGATGGTAAACTAGTTATTGCGAAGAAAGCAAAGTCCGTCCTTATTCAGGAGCTGAAAGAGAAGGACTTCAAACCCATCCCAAAAGAGGCTAAGAACAACGGGAAGAAGGGAGGAGTTGCAGACGAGGACGAGGAGGAAGAGGATGAGGAGAAGGACCTTGGGTCAGGAGTCTATGACTACTTGCTTGGGGTCAGTTCCCGTGCTGCCAGCTTATGGAATCCTGCTAACCATTGAATTAGATGCCACTCTGGTCATTGACGAAGGAGCGACTCGAGAAACTAAAGCGCTACATTGGTGACCGAGAAATGGAAATTGACGCCTTGATCAAATTGACGAAGGAGGATCTATGGAAAAAGGACTTGGACGAGTTTATCGAAGAATGGCGGTTCCAGTTAGAGGACGAAGCCCGCCGGGAGAAGAAGTCCAGAAGTCGCGGCAGGCGTGTTTCAACTAAACTAAAAACTGCTGGTGGTCCTCTGAGCAAGAAGCGCAAAGTCAAAGGCGAGGAGGATGACAGTGACTATGCTGCTCCCAAGCGAAAGAAACCCGCCCCCACGGTAAATCGTGTCAAACCAAAAGGCGGTCTTCTCGACTATCTTGGTAAGCCCAGCCAGAAACCGAAATCCAAACCAGGGAATCTTGACGGCGCAAGTGACTCGGACGACTTGGAGGAAGTTCTTCCACAGAAGAAATCACGGGCCGTTTCTAAGAAGGAGCCCGAGGAGCCACCTGCAGTATCGCGAACCTTTGAGTTTAGCGATTTGGATGACGCACCTGAAGATTTACCGCCCGCCAAAGAGGCGTCCACGGCGGCTAAAACCGTCAAACCCGCAAAGGAAGACGAGGTAGCGACAGCACCGA
This sequence comes from Malbranchea zuffiana, assembly GCA_039700045.1. Classification (NCBI taxonomy): domain Eukaryota; kingdom Fungi; phylum Ascomycota; class Eurotiomycetes; order Onygenales; family Malbrancheaceae; genus Malbranchea; species Malbranchea zuffiana. The sequence goes on along the minus strand of JARUPO010000010.1, from coordinate 653,228 downwards.
GGGCATCTAAGGCAAAAGCGAAACCAGCAGCAAAAATTTCGGATGATGATTCAGATATAGAGATTATTGCTAAACCTCCGCAGCGACAGGCACGTGCTAACAGAAAGCCCATCAAATTCGACGAATCAAGCTCATCTGAGAGCGATGACGGCATCGACACGCTCGGAGACGTGAGCAGTATGGTCAAAGGAATTGGCACCGCCAATGCAGACCCGGCGTCTGATTCTATGCCACTCTTCTCTGAACTTTCACGGCCCGGTAGCGGCGGTGCCGGAGCCAAAGCTACACCAAAGACTGCAAAGCTGACTAGTGGCTTTGACGCCGACGAGACAGATTATTCGAAATTGATTCCTCAGAATTCTCCGCGTCGTTCCTTGCTAGTCAAACCCAAGGATGCCAAGATGTCGTCTGAAGCAGAAGACGATTTCGATCAACCCCCTGTTGCGAAGCCTGCTTCCAAGGCACGGCCAGCTGCGAAGCCAGCGGCGGCAGCAAAGTCGGCCAAAACGACTACTGCTGCCGCGTCCCGTGCCAAAGCCCAGAAGCCAGCAGCGAAGAGCGCCGCAGCCTCCGAAAAGAAAACACAGCTCTCCCCTGCCGCCAAGGCATATGCCTCAAAAAAAGTCAAGGCGAGCAAATCCCTAGCAGACGACTTCAGCGATGATGATATAGACGACGTGGCCAACGAGATTCTCGACTCACCGTCCCCTGCCAAAGAAGAACGCCCAACAAGAGGTCGACCGGCTCGCCGTGCAGCCACCGCCGCGAAAAAGCCTCAGTATGTAATCCCCGACGATAGCGAAGACGACGATGACGATGACATTGGCGGCGGCGGCGAGTCCTCTGGAGATGACTTTTCTGATATCTCTTAAATCAACACTGTTATGGATATTTCGCCATTCTATGTAGGGCTTTTTGACTAAAGTATCGATCAGCCCATCATGTACAAACATTTCAGAAGGGTTCTTCATTTGGCAGAGGGGAGCATTAAATTTTCCGCATGTGGTTCTTCTGTGTATCCGGTATGGCGTATATCTTGTTATTTGTGGACGTTCGTATGATATTTAATACCGGTTCTATATCAAAGTGCTCTTCTTGATTTCTTCTCTAGGAGAGCTGCAATGCTAAATCTTCCAGAATATGAGAGCAGCGTGAACACTCAAAAGGCTGGTACTGGAATATCTTTCTTGCTTCCTAGCACCCAACTGAAGCAAGACACCAGAGGACCAAATAGGGACTATAATAGGCAGCAAACAACATTAATGAATACTCGCATCAAGCAAGCTACAAACAAGCAAAATTCTACCCAGACAATTTTTCATATTAGAGATCACAGCAAGAGGAAACACAGGAGACACGAACGAACTACAATGAAACACAAAGACAATATTACTCGTAGTTAATGAAAAAGCAAAGAAGACGGATCAAGGAGATAGAGAGAAACAGGAGACAGGAAAGACAACATTGATGCCCAACGACAGAAAAAAGCAGAAAATAGAAAATCTCAAGTCTATCCGCCCTCCCCTTTTAACACCCTTCATTGGTAAGAAATGAGAATTAAATCGCCAATTGCCTCAGTGACCTAGGAAAAAGCCTGGCCTTAATGCAGCAACAATTGCGCGAAAGGAAATGGTTTGGTGTCAGGTGCGATCCCCTTCCCGTATACGATTCCTAAATTAAGCTGATGCGCGCCGTCTTTTCCGATTCTGATCGTCGTTGCCAACCCCCTCCTGCATGTGCAGTCTCATCAACATATACGCGGCTCTCGCATCATTCGCCAGAGGCAAAGGCGAGTTCCTCCCGTCAGCAGCAGCGCGTGCCATCATCTGCGTCGTCTCTGGAATGGGAGAAGAAGACATTGAGTCGCCGGCGATGTCAGAGTCGTTGTCATCCGCCGAACAGGATATTGGAGATCTGGGAGGCGTGCTGCTGCTTTCTCGTGATGAGAGGCTGCTGCATACATCAGAGGAGTTTTTGAGCGTCTGTCGACGACGTCTGTTGTCGAGGCCGGAGAGGGAGGTCAGGATATCCCGTGCCGAAGGGATAGTTGGTTTAGGTACTCGGCCAGTGGTTTGAGGGGTATTTGCTGGGGTCCATCCGCTGTTCTGGAGGACACGAGGGGAATAATGGCTGTTCTCACTTGTATCTGACTCATCGTCGTGCTCGCTCTCCGATGCCGCTTTGCTGTTATACTTGGGTCGCAATTTCCGGACGCCTTCTTGCTTGCCGACTTGATTGCCTGCGCAACAAGGAGTAGAACTTGCCAGACGAGCGAGGGATCTCCTACTTGTTTCCAGCTTGCGGTACTGGTTTGCCGTAATCGTAGCCGCTCGAATAATCTCTGGGTCGATGGTCATGCGACCAAACCTCAAATCGTCAGGGGGAACGCAGATGGAAAGGAATTGAACCCCAAACAGCGGTGTCAAAGCGTATCTGATCTTCCAGCAGAAGGTTGCCGCTACTGCTTTAGCTGCGTCAAAGGGCATCCAGTACCCTACTACTTGTTAGGCCAATATCCGGAGAAAGGAACGACGAGAACTACCTTGCGCGGCCAGCGCGCCTCCGGTAATACTATGAGAGATTTCGCGAAGCCCAGGGTTTGCGTCCAACATTTTTGCTGGAGCAGTCTTCACTCTGGTTAGTAAGAATGATCACGATGTTTGCTTGTCGACTTACTTTGGAATAGTTGTTGCATCTGAACAGCGAAGTCGTTCTCACAAGACCGATATTATAGTCCCACATCACAGTGTACGGCTTCTCCTCCCCCGGCATTTTGAAAGTATATTGGAATACTATCTTACTGTTAGAAAGACTCCTAGCAAGAGGCACCTCATCTTACCTTCAAAGCTCTCTCGTCCAGTTTTTTCCAAAAAGGACTTCTTTTCGCTGTTGTACGGAATATGCCGTGGAAACTCCGTAATATGACCCATCGGATGAATCTCGAATATCCTGTGCTTTTCCGCCAATGCCTTGTCTTGGTACTCGCAGGGAGGATATCTCAGCTCGCCTCGAATTGTTCCTCTGGTGAATACGGCAGCATCTTTGGATATCTTTTGCTTTTTCTGTCGTGGAGGCGGAGGGGAACATTCCCTTGCTCCCCGGCTAGAGCAAGGGGTAGGAAGTTGTTGATCCTTTCGGGACGCCTGCGGCTCCGGGTTGAGTAAATCGGCAATAGAAGCCATAGCTATGATGTCGAGCAAAAGCTCGGTGTAATATAAATGGTTGAAATGCTAATGAAAGCGTAACTTTCGAAGGAAGCCAGCCCAGGTACGAATGTGTGCAGTGGAGCAAGGTGAAGGGTTCACAGCAGGTACGCCTATTGGCAAAAGATTATTGGCAAACACAGCGAGGATGAGGTAGAGTATTAAACCCTGCCCGATAGAAGGAGCCAAACAAATGAGCTAAGCTGACTTAGGTAATAAAAAAGGCTGCTGAAGAATGAGGAAGAGCAGCAATCAAGAGAGTAAAGACCCAAGGGTTGGCCTTCAAGCTTGCAACAGAAAGAAGCAGCGGCTGATGACAGCATGGCAAAAAGGCCTGGGTGTTGGAGAACTTCTCAAAAAGAATAGATTCCTTCATTCAGATTCAAACGTTCCGATGCCTTTGTCAGAGGTATCCGATAGATCTGGCTGGGGCTGCCATAGACAGGCCAGTTGGGATCCATCATGGCAGAGTAAGTTGTGGCTAGTGTACCAGTTTGTTTGTAAGTGCGGGTGACCAAGGAGCTCCCGCCTTTCACTTCGAGGCAGCTCCCAACGGTTGGTCAAGCGGTGAGAGGATACAATGCCCGGGCCTAGAGGGAAGCAAGCTCAGGTCTCGGACCCATGATAGCTTTGAGCGGGGAGACCTGCCATGACCGGCCTATTACAATCAGAAAGAATCCAGATCCCATTGTATAGCCGGATCTTCCTGGGATGTTCATCGCTGATCCCCGATAAAAAGCAGATCCAAATGTTTTCCCCAGGTTTCCGCTGGCTAGGAAATGAAAGAAACCTGGTATATCGGAATAACGTCCTGACTAGTGCAGAGGGCATTTGGTGTCCGCCGTCGTTGGCCACCTTAATCTTTCGTCGGCTGCCAGGGGGCACAATCATCAAGGCAGGAGCGTTTCAGTCACGAACTGCGGATACCCGGCGGCTAAAACAGGTGCGACACACGAATCTTCAGACCCGGAAATCAGGGCGATGCCTGGGTAACTTCACTAGTCCTGGAGCCAACCACGAATTCGGCTTCGATGCACGCTATCTGTCTTAAATAGCTGTACATATACTCGGGTTGGACCAGTGGTATTGATCCAATTTCTAAAATTGATTCCAACCGCGTGGCTACCGCAAACTGGACATGAGATCGGGAAGCTCCGGTTCCGTGCCGGGGGTCTTCGAGGACCATAGACACAAGCATATAGGTTGTGTGTTACAGCTCCTTCAGGAGCCAACAAGGAAATGAAGTTGGGAGTCCTAGCGCCCGGTGTCAGGAGGGGGAAACCCAACCAAGCCAGGAAACAGGGCATGGCGGCGAACTGCAGCTGGTAACTAGCTCGCGTGACGGGTTGCCACATTCTTACCCCAGAGATTCGGCTCAAGATGTTCTGCAGAGTAAGACAGCAGAATTCCTGACAAATGAAACAAAGTCCGATTGGCTGATTATTAGTTCGATCTGCCTAGGTCAGAACAGATCGCGGTCATTATTTGCTGCTGGGTATAGTCTTGCAATAAAGGAAAGAGAACGCAATGGATCAAGACGTCGAAAGTCAGCAACATGCAAGGAAGCTGGTCCATAGATGGCCTCATGAACCTGAAGTGCCTAGTTAGCAGCTGTCTTGATTACGGCGGAGTTTCGAGCAAGTCCCAGGCAATTTCGTCTAATCCCCACAGCGAGCTCTTTCGCCACAGTGGTTGATTCCTCCTCCCAAATCGCATTCACTTTTATGCATGCACCCGTGAAGGTTCCTCAACGGATGCAAGAGGCTCAGCGGATATTCATCGCCCAAGAATAGCACCTTCGGAGAAGCAATAGTGGCTAGTGTCTCTGAAACAAAATTATCGTAACTTCCGCAATTTTTCTCATTTGAAACGTACCTCAGATCTTTCATCGGTGTTTGAACTTGCCTCCTCTTCCTCTCGGGAGCTAGGACGACGCCTTAGACCCCCTTTGTCAAACTTTTGAAAGATCTCATCATCTATTCGGAAGCTGTTCTACCGCGGGCCCCTTTCATCCTCTCCCGGAGCAATATCCGCAGCCAATGCTTTGTCCTCAATAATCCATGTCACGTCAGTGCAAAGCAAAGACCCTCAGCCATGCTCAACAAAGAAGCTAAGTATTCATGCAAAACCCATTGTATCAACACACAATTGTCCGTTAGCCCAGGTTCTTCTGTTACCATTGGATGTGGCTTCCAATGAAAGAGGTTCTGGCGATGTTGAAGGTTGAAGTTGAAGATGGAGATGAGGTCAAAACAGAGTGTGGCTGGCCCACCACATCCCAGAGCGGTAAGTCCATGGAACCCTTCTAGAACCACCACACCAAAGCTCTCGTTACTTCAGCCACCAGACAATCCTTTCATTTCACATGGCTCTAAGTCTATCAGCTAATTCTATCCCAAGGACAATACGCGAATGGATAAGGCCACGGCGAGACGGGTTCCATTCGTACTCCCTTCCCCCGCCCCACGTTCCCGTAGCAGCGGGAGCGGTACAATGCATGAACAGCGAGGGAGCCGAGGCATGGCTTTTCCCGTTCCCGTTTTCGCGCTTTGATATTGGGCTTTTCTAAAGCGTAGGTAGTACATGGTATATTGTAGAGAGTATAGTAACGCGCAGGAAGGAGTAGCATCGAGTACGAATACAGGTACCAAGTGGAAAAAAAGGCTGTATTATAAAGACTAGAAGAATGGCAAAAATGCATGATAGAAAACTCGCCATGAGCACACCCTGTTTAACAAGAAGAAAAGAAGAAGATAAGATAGAGCAGTGGTTGTTGAACCTCCAGCTATCCTCCCGGAACATTTTAGGATTGCCTTCATGTCCTCCACCAAGCCCCTAAAACGATCAATATTGCTTTTGAAGTGTAGTCGTAATCATCACATCCACTAGTGTTACCGCACGAAACCTGAACTTTGCTGTCGTGCCGTCGAAGACCTTGCTGACACTCAATGCAGAGCCACTGGCAATGGTCATCTAGATGGCAGGAATAGGCTCTGGGCCCTTGGATTCTTCCGCAGTGTCAACGAGCGGTTCCTCCTTGGGCGCAGCTGGGAAGTCAGAACGGCGAAGGGTCGGCTCTGGTTCAGGTTCGACCTTGACTGGTGGCACCGCCACTGGATCGGGAACAGCAGGCTTCTCTGCGGAGGGCTGCGGCTCTGGAACGGCAGATGTGGCGCGAGGTTCCTGAGATTTGCCGCGGTAATCATCGACGTACTGTTTGACAATATCTGACGCATGGCTGGTCTGTTCTTGAGCCATTTCCTTGACGTGTAGTGCCTGGGTGCTGACAATATCTTGAACGGCCTCCAGTTGACTGTCGATGAGTTCCTTGTTACTGAGATAAAACAGGGGTCCAAGATATGCAGCGGTCACGCCAAGCAGAGCGAGGCCCCATAGCGGCAAGAAGCGCACAAGCGCGTACGATACGAGGGTAGCCGCGAACGCCTAGTATCCACATTAGTAGCCGAACAAGGGCAGATGCGGGCTTATCACACGTACGCCAAGTGTGTATGAAAGGTTTTCTGCGAACAAAATGCGCTGGAGCTCGATAAGGACAAAGTCGGTCAATTGTTCCAAGTCTTCGAAAACGCTCTCGAGGGTATCCTTGGGAATGGTGTAGTATTTCCTGGGGCGGGATGAGCTAACTAATCCGCGGGAAAAGATAACTCGTCCGCTGACTTCGAGTGCTGCGGTAACTATACGCATATGGTGTTAATAGGATGACATCTCTTGTCAAGCGATGTAGATACGTACTTCCGAGAGACAGATATAAGATCTTTAATGCCCAGCGAAGGAGAGGCAAGTATCGACCCGCAACGATTAGAGTAACAAGCGTAGCAAACGAGGTCGCGGTAGTACGAGGACGCTCCCACTATCCATGAAATTCGTCAGAAATATTTCCCTTGTTATTCCGGGCTCGTCGACTCACGCTTAACAAGCTATAGACCTTGGAGTGGTAGTCTGCAGCAGAGCGAATACGGGTCAGCGAGACAACTTAGAAAGCCGATGGAGGAGCAAGGTAACGCACAGGACAAGGTCTGTGTCGCGGGATCGCCATTGGGAGTTTGGTTCTTGGTATCCCCTGTATAAAGAGACTACAAAGTATCAGCAACGATCACAACTTGCATAAAAAACCGGATCGTGTGCATACCATGGTTAGAGATATTCTGAGCAGTTCTTGCAGTATCATAATCCCTATAGACCTTCGTAAGGATGATGCCTAGTTTGTAGGATGTTGAAAGGAACTGGTGACGAGGTTGTTCAGCAACTTCGAAGCTTCGTGACAATAGGGTAACTCTGAGGAGTACAACTCACCTTACAAGTCGGAACCTCGGATCCAGCATTATCCACGTTGGATACGGAGAATTCATGGGCCAATAGCTGGAGGAGGCCGGGAGATTGGGGAATTACCTGACAGAGGGCTGTCCAGACGAGCTGACTCGGCCATGGCGAATAGCTTGTCGAATGTGCTGGACCAATCGACTTTGTGGGATTCGGGAGCAACAAGGGGTAAGAAGCAGCTATCAGCGGGATTGCACAGAGGAGAGCAGCTCAGATATTGAACAGAGAAGTGAACCTCAAGACTGAGAAGATGAGGTCTTTTCAATGATTGTGGTTGCAGGTTTTGGGCAAAAATTGTTGGTGGTTTTGACTTGTTGACAGGGCCAGGCAGGAATTACGTATTGTCACATGCTCACAAGCCTGGTTGCCGCTTTGGAAGCTCCATCACGCCGCTTTGAGTCCAACGGCAAATGAGTCAGCCATCACCAGTCGCCCCTGAGAGAATCTCTCGCTGCTCTAACCATGAACAATTACGCAGGAGCTTTGCGTCATTCCAGCTTCTTGAATATTCTATTTTTAATAGCTACGAGGAAGATCAAGTACTTTCTCACCTATAAAATTCATGATCATTTCCTGTCAATCGTCGTTAGTGATGGGGCAGACAAAAAGCAGGTTACAAAGCTCACCCGGCTAATAGGAGCGATCCGAGGCACGAAACATTCTCGGAGATATCTTTCAACATGGTACTCTTGTGCATAACCCATGCCACCATGCGTAAGGACCTTTCTGCCCGTCAGCACCATCTACAGAGATAGTTGGTAGCATACGTACCGCCCTTTCACAAGCTGTGAAAGCTGCTTCCGCCGCAAGGAACTTCGCCGAGTTACAGGCGACACCAATTGCTTTTTGCGAGACGGATGGGTCTGTTTTGCTTGCGTCATAAAGCTTGGTGGCATGATACGTTGCGAGTTTTGCAGCTTCGAGATTCATATACGCAGACGCTAGGGGATGAGCAATGCCTTGGTTTTGGCCAATGGGGCGACCGAAGACGGTCCGCTCTTTCGCGTACTTGGACGCCTTTTCGAGGGCAATGTACCCTAGCCCCAAGGCCTCACCTGCCAGGAGACAGCGTTCTGCGTTCATCCCGTGAAGAACCTAGAATATATTAGCAGGAGACCTATCTGAAGGGGCATAAGGACATTGACGCGCAATTTTAAAGCCATCGCCTTCCTTCCCAATGAGAGTGTCTGCGGGTATTCGGTAGTTGTCGAAAAAGACTTCGTTTGCGTCAATGCTGCGGCCGCCCATTTTCCGAATCTTCTTCAACTCAAGCCCGGGAGCAGATTTGTCGAAATCGATGAAGAATAGTGAAAGACCCTCTGACGGCTTTTCGACTTCTTCCACCGGCGTAGTGCGGGCGAGCAGAATCATTTTTTGCGCCACCTGAGCGGAGGATATCCATCTACAAATATTAATCAGCTAGGCTCTCAGCAGGAAGTGATGCGGCGCATACATCTTCTGGCCGGATATCTTGTACGAATCCCCTTCTTTCGTGGCTGTGGTACGAAGCTTCAGAGTCTCTAGACCAGTATTAGGTTCAGTCCTGGGTATCATTAGCGGCGGTGCTCTTGTTCCCGGACGTGAAACCTACACGCCAAAGCAGGTCCTCCATTCACCGGCAATAAGCCTGGGCAGCATCTGTTGGCGCTGTTCGGGCGTCGCAAACTTTGCAACGGGCTGGTTTTCCATCAGCAGGTTGGCAACGACCAGAAATTTCGGCGTCATCTGCTCCTACCTGTGTGGCATATACGTTGGCGTGTATCGATTGTGCTCCGGCGAGTCCAGCCCCGCTCCTGTTGCAAGGTTAACAACATACATTCATTAAGCAACTGTTGTTGAGAATAGTGCATACTGAGCTATTGTCTGCAACATCATGGTAGCTTCGGATATCCCGAGTCCGGCACCCCCCAGGTCCTCTGGCAGCGCAATTCCAATCCATCCATCCTTCGAGAGCGCAGCATGAAGCTCATGTGGGTACTGGCCACTTTCATCCCGTTCAGCCCAATATTCCTAGTTCCCGCCATTATTATATCAATCTCCTGCACATTCTTATACGGCCATTCACAAACATACATCAGGGAAGTTTGAGCATATTTTAGAAATAGAGTCGCGGACCATCAATTGCTCCGGGGTAAAGCAGCTTAGATCCATGATCCTATGCGGTGCCGATGCAGAGAACAGCCTCTGCTGCCCCAAAAGCAAAGCCCTTGAGAGCGCTACTGTCCGACGGACATGGGGCCGGCGGCATGCCGAAAACGACATGGAACGGGGGAGCAGATTTGAAGCCATTGACGGAAGACAAGGGAGAAAAGAAGAAAGATAACTCCGGCAAGAGCCGTTGAGTATAACAGCTACATTGAATTAATGTCTAGAGCAACCGGAATACAGAGCTCATAGATATAATTCCTCTGGTTGTGAGCAGCGGGCGACTTCCTTACCCCTTTTTGTGCCGAGGTCGGACGTTGCCCGCTTGGCCCGAGCTCCTAGGCTATTTTAAAATAGGCTTAGCGTCATTTTAAGGCTGGGCCGCAACGACCGATGACTAATGTTGTCAGGTGACTTCGAGTTTTGGCGCGTTTCCCCTTCCGTCCCCATGTTTTGACGCACATAGACAGAACATCCAGACAACACCAGATGCAACAAGCCTTGGAACAACAAGACAAATGTCACTCACCACATGAATCTATGGCTGGTTAGAGGCAGATTTGCCTAATTATTTTCTCTGTCTACTTTATTCCCACACTCATTATTGCATGCTCGCCTAGGTATTGACTTGCGCGCGTGTTTGTTTACATCACCATGGCGTCCACCTATGTGAGGCTCCAGAAGCCCGTCGGCTCATCCGAATGGATTGCGGCGGAAAAAGAGAACATTGCGCAGTTGGTGGACCAGGAAATGGAGGAAATCGAGTTCCCTGTGAGATACGAAATGGATTGGTTGAATGAGCATATGGCGGAGATCTTCAGCGGGGATGAATTGTACGGCATTGCTCCCGTACCTGGCTGTTTGACGATTCTAACTCTCGATCAGGAACATCGCCGATGCCTTCAAAACCCCGGGTAAACTGCGTGGAAAAACACCGCGGACAGCACGGAAGCCTTACACTCCCGCGGGACAGGCCCGAGTCGTATGTTATTTACACCTTAGTGAAGTAAGAACGTCGACTAACTTGATCCAGCCTTTGAGTGATATATTTTCCACCCACCAGAAGACAAGAAATAGTCCACTTCCCGCGAATCGATTCAATACTGAAATCTCAAAGCTGGCGCGTGAAAAACATCGGTCCTCCCCGTCTCCAAAACAAAACTCCAATCCAAATTATAACACAGACTCGGGATACCATGGCATGTCATATGACGAGGATACGGAAATGCTTCCATCGCAGCAACCAACGGAAGTGGTGGAAACCGGCACCCAACCAGTGGACGAATCGACGATCCTCGGGAACCAACGCGATGAAGAAAGCCCCTCTATTGCCCGGATGACGGAAGATTCATTCCACTCAGCCAGAGAGGTGGCCGCCAGCAAGGAAAATACGGTAGAACCCATGGACGTCGAATACACATATTATCATCCGCCGCCGGCCCAAGCACTGTATCCTTCTATTCAACCTAACAACAAACCTGCAAGCCCCAAACGACCTCCACCTCCACCGCCGCAGACCCAATCAGTGTCAACTGAACCTCAAAACGCCCTTCCATCCGATGGCCCTGCGGAGGATCACTTTGATGATATCGGATCACCCTCAGATGCGTCTACTCCTGCTCGACCTCTTGTCCGGAAGAGCAGCTTAAGCTTTGCCTCCCTCCCAGCGCGCGAACCTCTGATGAAGAAAAGCATGGGTGGCGCGAGGATGTCTAGGATTAGCTACATCGAACAATCGAAGACGATTGGCACCCAGAGTGGCTTCTTTGGGCGCCAGACTGGAACAGCGCGGGTAACACAGGCCGTGCCCGATGAGAAGAACCATATGTCGCAGGAAAGACATCCAGATAGCGATGCAACACGGATCCCTATCCATGAAGATTCCGATTCCGACGAGAAAGTGGGAAAGTTGCAAAACAAGTCCTCGACACAACTATTGCATGAAAAGATTAGTATGCTTGGGAAATCTCAGTCGACAAAAAAGTCGATTCCCGCAGCTGCGCCCTTGTCCTCTCAAAAAGTTGCATATCCCGATCTTGCTGGTTCCCGGCCAGCGCCTGAATCCGAGGCAGTGTCAAAGGCTTTTGATCGTGGTACCCCCGAAACTGAGAACGCAAGGCCGCTGAGCTCGCCCTTGTTTTCTCGTCAACCCCCGCCTCCCCAGAACACCAATGACTATAGAGCTGCGCAACCAGACCAACCTCCTCAGAATTCAGCCGGTAGAGGTAGAACCATGCGTACTGCCTCGCCTGAAATTGTCCGGTCCCCTGGTCCTAAAAGATTCAACCCTGCCGGATTTTTCCACGGCAAATCAGCCTCAGTCTCCTCTATTCCGAATTCACCGCGTCCCGCCACTGCGGGATCCATACAGAAATCCTCGACATTCAATAGCCCATTTAGAGAATCCACCACCCCTGTCGGTTCTCCCAAACGATATGATAACCCTTTAAGCGCGTCAAAATCGAGATTGCAATCTATTATGAAATCGGCCAAAGGACTGTTTTCCAACAGCCCGGGCACCTCTGCCGCAACGAGAACAGAGCCAGTCTCACCCACGGCCACACGCTCCCAAGCTGTTGAATCTTCAACTATGAGTATACAAAATGCTGTTCAGCCCCCCAAGCTTGACAGCCCTCCAAGACAGGAAGTCCGGCGAACCCGAAGCTCCTTTGAACGGGAGCGACGAGAAAAGGAACTGAGGGAACAGAAGCTCAGAGAGGAACAATTGGAAAAAGAAAGGGATGAAGAGCGACAACGGGCTATGAAATCCGCTCAGAACCCCCCGGTTTTACAGAAACTTGATCGAGTTGTCCCACCACAACCAGTGGCTATGAGGTCCAGTCCGCAGAAAACGCAAGCTCCGGCAAAGGCTGCTAGCTATGAAGATCCCAGACCGGCTTCAGCTTTATCGTCCAAGAGACCTAAAGCGAATGAAACCCGCCGTCCAGTGAAGCCTACAAGAGATATCCAGAAACCAAAGCCCCAGCCGGTCTCAATTCGGGTTGGCACGCTCTCACAGCGGATTCCGCTCGCCACTCCAGCGGCTTCCTCTGCACATGACCCTATTTCAACTCCCGCTACGGCTTCCAAACAGGCTACAATGAGCAAAAAAGGCAGCACGGCTTCAATACAGACTACCGCTTCTGGGAATAGCTTCAAAAGCTCTACGACATCTGTCGGTTCAAAGTCAAAAGCTGTGTCGGCCGCAGACAGGAAAAGGGAGCAGGAACAACGTGAAAATCAGAAGAAACTGGAGCAGCGGCGTGAGGCTGAACGCAAGCGAGTTGCTCAGCAAGAGGAAGCCCGTCGCCAGGAGCAAATCAGTCGTGCGGAAGCCGAACGTCGTGAGCGCGAGCGTTTCGCAGGGGAGGACCCTATGAAGGCTGCGAAGAAACAGGCGATTGAGAAGAGGCGCTTGGAGAACGCCCGCAAGCTCGAGCAACAGCGGAGCCAACAGCCGACTCCTTCATCCGAAACTGTAAGTCTATAACTATTTGTCACTCAAATGGCTTGCTAATCTTTACACAGGGTTCTTTCACGACCCAAGAAAAACATTTCTCTCAAAATTCACAGCGTAGTGAAATGGGGCCTCCTAGGGCACCGTCAAGGATGAATAGCGTCCAACCGCCAAATCGACATATTAATCCAGCAAAGCCCCCGAAGCGTCCTAACGAGGAAGAGGCTAACCGCTCAGTGTCTGGGAAACGCAGAAAGACAGACGAGGAGACCAACGTGGAGCCGCCGGTGCGGCCAACCATGGCACCACCTATTCGTCAGTCGATGGTTCGAAAGGTAAGTTATTTAGTGCTGTTATCAGTTCGAGTTACTAATTCTCCGTAGGACGCGCCTAAATCCCAGCAATTCCCTGGAAATTATGCTCCCCAGCCGGTGGTTCATAACCAAGGCGGATCCTCAGTGTTCAAACATCCAGCTGCAGTTCCTCGCCAATATCAGCATCCTGGCACTGGGCAGCCGCATCGCCCGGCCAATCCGATGGAAATGGCCAAATTTGCGAATGGCAAAATTCCTTTTGCGGAGCCTTCAAACCCACCGTCACATAAAACGCCGGGTCGTAATTCTCAGGCAATTCCCAAATCTTCGCCCGCCTACCCCAACGGCGAAGCCATCAAACTCCCGGAAATCCTCACAGACAGCGAAGATGAGGATTCCGACGCCGAGCCATACAATGTTCCCGACTGGGCGAAGGAAGACAACCTCCGGAACATCCTTATTGATCAAGAAGGACGCGACGGTGAAGCTGTGTTTGGTCCCACTGCTCCATTACATATGGAGGAAATATTCAAGGACAACAAAGACCGCTTCCGTCGATTCCGTGATCGCACCAGTAGTGCCAACTGGTCTGGAACAGATGGGCTGACTCAGGAAGAAGTCCGATGGGACATAGCAGAGCGCGAGCGTCTGAAGAGGAATGGCGGGTGGACCTTTGGAGCTTAAGTGGTTTTTTTTGGATTCTTTCTGCATCGTATCAGAACGCTATTGGGATTGGCACATAGATTCGGCTCTCGAATCCATTTTTGCATTAGGTGGCGTATGTGTTTGGTATATCTCTTCCCGGTGGACAGCTGGTAAGATAGCTTGCCTGTGTCTCACTTGCCTATATAGGTTTTACCAGCATTTCTTTCGATGGCGATGATTATTGGATTGTATTTGGTCCAGGGTCTGGGAGCATACTTTCGGTGTTTATATCGCTTTGGTTTGCTTTTGGTGATTTATCCTGAGAAATAGCATTTTCGATCACAGAGTCTCTTAGGCAAGACAGAAGTACTTGTAACTTTTATGGATCTTAATATGGACAAATTTTGTGATTTTGCCTTTAAGACGTGAGAGTTTCTGAGATAATCCTGACATTAAATCCATCTTTTCACCTCGTTGTTTGACCATGAGCATCTATGCAAAGCTTCATGCAGAACTTATTCCAGAAAAATAAAACGACACTTGAACACCGTCCATGCCCAATCTTTAGCCATTTGCAAACGAATAATCGCAAGAGCAGCTCAAAAGTAGCATGGATGCACATAAAATACATAGTCTTTGAAAAGAAGGAAATAAAAAAATGGAATTTAGTAAATTGCAACATTAGACCCATCTATTCATATTCCCAGGAAATCGTGGCCCCTTGACAACAGACCTATCAAAGAGAGAAAAAAAAAAGAGGTAGATCAGATATGTAAATCGCAAAAAATCTAATCGTCGGGTTCGACATCGCCGTTTGCCTCGTCGCATCCTTCATCCATTGCATCGGCGTTGAGATCCGCAGTCGTACCGTGCGGTTCCTTTCCGCGATCGTAGCTGATTGTTCGCCAACCCAGTGGAGCAGAGGGGTCCTTGGTGTATTCGGACATCGGGAACTAAGGAACACTGGTCAGCAAGGGTGTGAAGATGGAGATGGTAGGATCTTACGTAGTGGTCGTTTTTCTTCATGGTGACGACCCACGGCACGTTGTCGAATGTGACTGCTCGGAGACGGAAGTATGTATTGTTAGGGATGACGCTGACTTCCTTGATGAAGGAATCGAGGTCGGGAGTTTCGACGCCGTTGACGGCGGTGATGAAGTTTGTGGGGGAGAGACCGTATTGATAGGCTGGGGATCCTCGGCTCTGCGCATTGTTAGTACTATCGTTCAATGTGGAAGGAATGAAAGGAATGGAATATGTGCTTACCCTTGCGCTGACGTAGACTTCGCTGTGGAGCTTTGAGATCTGCTGTCTTACGGCGTGGTGAGGTTTCTGGAGGACGGCGCCGCAGAAGAGGAGCGCGCGGCTGGTCTCGAGGTCTTCGGTCGGAACAGTGGGGACTTTGATTTTCATTTCCTCTCCGTTGCGAACGATGAGGGCATCGAGTGTTTCCTCATCGTACATCATGTCGAATTCGGAAACACGGGTGATCAGTTTATCGTTCAGAGTCAGGATCACGTCTCCTTCTTGTAACGGTCGGGCATCGCTTCCAGCGAGAGGCGATGCGCAGTCCACTTTTCGGACCATGAAGAGTTCATGGCGGGCTGGATTAGCTTGTGCAACCTTCTCAATCCACTCATCGGAGACCCCCATGATCCGTGCCTGGCTCATTTGGATAACATAGCTTTCCATGTCGAGAATTCGTAACTTTGGAATGATGCCCTTCTGAATCTGCGAGATCACCGGTATGAGTGACGGGGTTGCGAGACCAAGGTGATATTCCACGTCCTTGTGGGAGCTCTGTTTTCGCTCGCCTAGATAGTTGAGCCAGAGGGTTTGAACAACACCATCGTCTCCAACGAGCACACCGCTGCTGCACTGGCTGCTGAGTCCTGTGTCCACAGTAATGGCGTCAAGATTGATAGCGCGATATCGCGGAGCAGAGGCATTGGGTGGTATCGCAACAGTTGTGATATCCGTGACATTGGTTTTCGACACAACGATACGGAAATTCTGGTTGAAACCAACAAAGAGGGCTTCAGCACCTTGCTTGATATACTCTGAGCTGAATTTCGCTGTTTTCACTGGAGCCTGGACGAGGCTAGGATCGTACTGAATAATGGTGTAATTCTGAAGCGGGTGCATGAAGACAACCTTGCCGCTCACAATTATGGAATCAGCGACAGTTATGTTGAGATCACAGAGGTCAAAGGGCACGATGGCTCTAGATATTAGGACAAGGCCTTTCTCAGCATCAACAACCAGGCCGAATCCTGTTTTCCGGGCCTGTGGAAATCCATCAAGCTTGACGGGCATAGTGCAGGAAACGCGAACGAAGCTGCGGACAATATCTGCTGCTGCGGGATGGCTAACACCATCGAGTTGGATGAAGTCTGCTTTTCGCGGAACAGGAGGTTCCGCAGGGAGTGGATCTGCAAGGTCCGAAAAGTCCCACAATCCCGTCTCGTCATTTCGTTCTGCTAGCCTCATCTGGGGATGCCAATGACGGTCCACATGTATAATGCTGGTTCCTCGTGTGTGAAGATCGCGAATGTGTCGATATGAAAGGACTACCCGAGAGCGATCTAGCAACTGTTAGTATACAGCAGCTCAAAAACAAACCATATATTTGTCTTACCTGGGATTGTTTTCATGACCTCAATGAATTCGTCCAAGTTGCCTACCGGCCTCTTATCCACGGTGTCGATGAGCCAGCCAGAAAATGTGCTTTCTAACTTGAAAGATCCTGCTGCCTCGCATACATAGACGCCTCGGCATGCAATAGCATATAGTCTTGCTTGCTGGTAGGAAAGATCATGCAATGTGGCGCCAGAAACAGAGACATAACGAGATGGTGTGATTTTATGGAGGTCCTGAACGGGGCAAGTAACCTCCAAGTCCTCACCACCACGTTGAACGAGGAGACGAACTTCGCCATTATCTCCAACGCTCGAATCCAAAACGTCGTCCAACCTAACGAACTGGGTAAGGAGCTCGCCATTCACCTTGATCAGAACGTCGCCTTCTTGCAGCTTTCCATCAGCTGGGCCTTCGGGCAACACAATTTCCGCGACAAGCATGCCGGTTTCTTTTGGCAGAGCTTTCCGAACAGTCGCTTCCCATTCACGTGATAGGCCAAGTCGGCGGCATTCATCAAAGGGCTTTATCAACCACTGCGTTTGTATTGTGCCTCGTGCCACGGGCCTACCGCTGCGAATGCACTCCAGGGCCCGGAGTGGTCGATCAAGGGGTAAGAAGTAATCTGTAGCAGCGCCATCAGCGCGACCACCAGCCTGCAGGGCAATGGCGTGGCCATCTATATTGACGACTGGACTTCCGGAGCTCCCACCGCTGGCAGCCGCAGCCGCCTGGATGTAGTTGGTGTTAAAATCGCTGTAACCTTCACCATACTCTGGCGCGTTACGATCCAATCGGCTGATGACGCCGGATAAAATGCTCAACTTTTCACCGGCATCGTTACCCACGACTCGGATTTCCACTCCAACCTTTGCAGCCTCCGGCTGTAGTTTCAGTTCAGTGAGCGGCATATATTTGATGGCTTTGGGGTCGAATTTCAGGATACCAAAATCGTGGACGGGGTCACGGTAAATAGGTTTAACGTCGCACTATAGGAGAAAGAAGGGTCAGCGGGTGCAACAAGGGGTAAAGAAACAGTAATGAGAAAGAACATACTTCCTCGTGATTATCAAAAATACAATAACCCCAGAATGGACCGGCACAAACGACATGCCTATTCGTTAAAATGTATCCGTTTTCCGCATCGACGACGAATCCAGTCGCCTGACTTGACATGGAGAGATCTGTATCAAAGGAAGCTGTCTGGCAGAAATGTATTGAAACCACAGACTTCACGACTTTCTCAATAGTTTCCTGCCATTCTACCGAGTCTGTCTGTACCTGGCCGATAGGCAGCATCTGGGCGTCTTCATCGTCTTCGTACATGGCTAAGTCGGCCGGGGTTTGGCCGCCGGAGGTGATGGGCGAAGATGCGGTATCAGGACGAAGGTGTTTAGCGGCAGGTAAAGAGAGGTGACTGTCGGAATGTTTGCGCTTTTGTTTTATACCGTTCCGCTCCATGGTGAAGGATCTGGATTGATGAACAGCAGGAGAGCTTTTATATGAATGGGGTTGGCGTTGGCGGAGGTTTGGGCGGCGCTGGTGAGTAAATTGCAAACTTTTAGCTTGTATTGAATGGCAGATAACAGTTTGGCTGAAAGGACGTGTGTTTGGCGGCACGCAAAAGGAGCGAGAATATGGCAACAGAGCGGCAAAGGAGGAAGATTGGCGTGAACAAGCAACTGGGGAGAGGACGAATAATAGGGGAGATTTGGAGATGCTCGCTGTTCCGGGAGAAAATGCCGATGTAGGTCGTATTGCCCCTTTGAGCCCCAACAAGGCCGCTCTAAACATCCACGGCTGGCGTCTTCAAGAGCAAGCAAAGGGTGATCCTGACCGTTCTCCTTGCGTCTTGAAGTCGTCGGCGCGTCGTCAAAGAGAGTTGCGGATCGCTAAGGCTGAGTTTGCGCGAAGAGGGCTGACTAAGCCGAGGCGTCACCGGACGGGAACAATGTATCTCCGACGTCTAACTTGGCAACCTCGACGTCTCGTCTTCATCTGAGACTTTAATGCTTTCGACTGGCAGTTCTCATGCGTTCTAAGGGCCAGTTATGATTCATACAGGTTACTGCATAGGCAGCTCAAGTCACTAGGCGAACTCTGCTTACTAGAAGCGCACCGGAACCTGCCCGTTCTGGGTCACCGATTCTACTCAATGTGATTGAGATACATTTCAACCAAGACTCTCAGGATCCTTGATTATTGGAGATATGATGAATATCTATAGTCTTTAAAGCCCATTATTGGTTTTACCTTATTACCTAGGTACCTATCTCAACTGTGGCTTTCTGTCAGGCTCTCCTCGCTCTCGCCCCCGTTGATGCCGGATCGTCTCTTCGTGTTCCGATGAATATGAGCACAAGGAGCCGGGTCTACATCTCCAAGGCTATCATTCTTGCCACATTGAGGACACTGGCGTTTCTCGGTCTCTTTCGTCGCCGTATGTCTGGTGGAGGTCCCCGACATTCTTTTTCCGCCGCGTCCCCGCACACTCGCGTGCTTTCCTGAGACATTGTTCGTCGAACGGTTCTCCGGGTGTGACGTAACGAGCTCAAAGTATTCGGTGATCGTGCCCCCCATCAGCCCGGTCTGGAGGTTCTCCAACGCCCTTTTTAAGCTTGGGAGACATGCCGTTACGATCGAAAGTGCGAGGACTACCTGGCACCAGATGGAGGGAATCACCCTTTCCCACGTTTTGTCCTTGGAGCTAAAGGATGGCGCCCACCTCACGAGTGTCACGATCGTGAAAATGGGAACACTGGCCGTTATCACAGATAGTCAGCAAAACTCGACCCAACCACATGCCACACACTTTAGTCCCTTACAAAATTCTTGCTGAAAAAATTGTCGTGATTATCAGCCTCTTATACGTCGGCAGGCGCACCTGATTCACCAACATGACTACCAGTCCGACGATCGCCAGGTCTATGATTATACTTCCCGCACCAAGGCCATTATACAGCGGTTCTGGGTTTAAACATCTTGAAGTACTGAAGCCAGGCAAATCGCATTGGAATGCCAAGGTAATGCTTCCCACAGTTGCCCAGGTACAGATTGTTCCCATTACGGCCATACAGCAACTCCGGACTGCTTTGAACGGCTTGATGGAAATGAGGAGGTGGGTTACCGACATCATCGCGCACGCGGTAGAGAATACCCCCAGCCCTTGGCTGGCATACGAATACTATATCGGCAATTGTTAGCTGAAAGCTCCTGGCGTGCAACAGGAACGATATGATGGCTACTTTGCTATATGACTGCAATGCAGACTCCTTGAGTGCCTCTTGATGGCGACCAAGCCCATGCCTTGAGGCGAGGACAACGAATACACACTGGGCGGAATGCAGGATCTTGCCTATGCTGTCAGTCCCTTTTCTTGACAGTCACAACAATGAAACGTACCATCGCTCCCAATAGAAACATGTCGCTCCAAAAGACGAAGCGCAGTTTCTTAAATCGCGACGCCAGCGTTATCAGCACCACCACAGCCGTCAAGATCGTAAGGATCAAGCTTGAGACGGCAATCCATGGTCCATGGTCTTGTTCTGACACCTGGAAAAAGGGCGGTTCTAAATCCTCTTCGTCGCTGTCAGACATGTCGCAGGTTGATTCGCGATAAGCAGGTGTCAGGCAAAAAGTGGTGGGAGAAACGGTGGAGGATGCTATGTCCCCAGGAATACACGCCCAATCTCCTGGCGAGTTCCCATGCTTCTTTCAACATCGAATCAGGTCCGATAGTTCAACCTCCATGAAGATGAATGGATTTTCTATTTCGTCCATCCCCTGGACTTTCCGGTGTTTGAGCGGGAAACTTTGCCGCCCAGCTGGACCAAATCTCTTGACTTGGCTATCACAATTTTCATCGCCGTCACTTCAAACACGTGCAGTTGGAAATCGAGACGAATCCTGGTGCCCCTGTCAACCCAAATAATGGGATATTAGGATAGGCGAGGCAGAAAGGGCTCCCATGCACATTCAGATTCTTCTCCTAAGAGCTATGCAGGGTTTTATCCCACTTTTCGGCGCTGCCGCCAGCTGTCCGACATAATGCCTGTTGTTTCTTCGTGAGACAGATGTTTTGAATGCAAGCTCTGGACCGTGGATCCCTGCTTTCGGGCCGCACCCAAGCTTAAAATCTTGGCCTTAAGGCTAGGCATGCGCCGGCTCCGCCTATCCGTCTTGTTCAACCACCGGGGAGCATGAACCCGGCTTCCCCTGACATGGGCCCGGATCGCCCCTGCCTGTCTCTCATTTGAAGTTGCAGGTCAGGTTCCGGGATATAACTCTGCTATGGACCGGGAAAGGTCTCAGTTATTGTTTTCTTTTCTTGCTTTTGCTACCCATTGCAATCCTTGTCGTCCTCCTTGCTTTCTTGCTTCCGCTCTCGTCGTCACGCCCAATTGTCAACGGCAGGCGTAACTGTCGTCAATGCCCTAATCAATTGTCCACTCTAGGAAAAGGAAAAATGGCTGCTAGTGAGTACGAACTCGAAGCCTCAGGCAAGCAAGACGAAACCTCTATTCGCCAGCGACATGTTGCCTCTTCCGCGGGAGAGGAGAGTGATTTGGGCAATCGGGTCGTCAGTGAGAGAACCGCAGCACAGACAGGAGTAAAGGTTTGTCTGGACAGCTTGATTTTATTTACAATGATGCTAAGAATTTCCCGAATAGAGAGTGTTCAATTTCACCCAAATCCTCTTCTTTTCCTTGACTTTTATGTCAAGCTGGGGTGCATTGGCTGTGTATGTTCCTACAAGGTCTTTCGGAAGTGTATTGAGTCGATGTGCTCACTACTTTGACGGATAGGAATTTGACCGCCGTCTTTACGAATGGAGGGCCACAAGCCGCTGCTTGGGGTATTCTCGTCGTTGTTGCCGGAGCTCTTGCGCAATCCGCTTCTATGGCAGAGCTAGCTTCGATGCAGCCCATTGCAGGCGCCCAATACCATTGGACACACCATATAGCGCCACCGGGGCAGAAGAGGTTCATCACATGGATGCAGGGCGAGTACTGCTGCTATCAGAAAAGGCCTTGATCTAATACATTGTTTAGGCTGGATTACTTGGTTTGCCTGGGTGTCGGTGCTGGCAGGAGTCACAAACTCCAATGCGACGATGATCCAAGGTCTAGCCGCCATCAACTACCCGGATTACACTCCTGAGCGGTGGCACATCACCTTGATTATCTTCGCCATTCTCATTGTCTTGAGTCTGATAAACATGTACGGTTTCTGGCTTA
Organism: Malbranchea zuffiana; assembly: GCA_039700045.1. Classification (NCBI taxonomy): domain Eukaryota; kingdom Fungi; phylum Ascomycota; class Eurotiomycetes; order Onygenales; family Malbrancheaceae; genus Malbranchea; species Malbranchea zuffiana. Next base: position 631,249 of record JARUPO010000010.1, on the reverse strand, counting down.
TCCCTTGGATTGAGGTGTCTGCCGGTATCATTCACATTGCGCTGTTCTTTATTTTTATTATCGTCCTGGTCTCCCTGGCCCCTCGTCATTCAGCAGATTTCGTCTTTTTCCACACCCAGTCGGCTTCGGGGTGGAAGAATAATTTCGTTTCCTGGAACCTAGGCTTGCTAACTCCAACATGGGGATTCGTCGGTAAGCCAAAACTTCTGTATAATGCTCTGATCACCTCTAATGCATATCAGGCTTCGATGGAGCGGTACATATGAGCGAGGAAGTCCGCCGGTCCAAACACGCCATTCCGCGATCGATGTTTTGGACGATCGCGATTCAAGGAGTTCTCGCATATGTGATTATTATCACAATCCTATTCACCATGGGACCGCTAGATGCTGTCCTCAACTCAAGCATGCCCATCATCGAAATTTGCAGACAGGCCACCGGCTCAATCAAGGCCGCGACAGCAATGGCAAGTGGGCTCCTCGTAGTTGGGCTTGCCGCAATTCTCGCTACCATCGCCTCGGTCTCGCGGCTGACATGGGCATGGGCTCGAGATGGCGGACTCCCCGTATGGTTCTCATTCGTACGTTTCCCTTCCTATCACACCTTTCCAAGTTGCCATCAAGCTGACAAGAAATAGATTGACAAAAAACACCGTGTCCCCATACGCTCGGTCCTGCTCCCCGTCGCCATCGTCATGTGCCTCGCCTGCCTAAACATCGCCAGCACAACCGCCTTCGGCGCCTTCATCGCGCTCTCCAGCATCGGCCTCTTCACATCCTACATCATCGCAATCGCATGCATGATCCACCTCCGCCTAACACACATTCGACAATCCCAACCCATGGAGCTGGGCGCCTGGAACATGGGCAACTGGGGGCTGGGCGTCAACATCTTCGCGTTGATTTATACATGTTATTTGATAATCTGGTTCCCATTCCCGCAACTGTTGCCCGTGACGGGGGATAATATGAATTATGCGTTGCCGATATTTGTCGCTACTACGGGCTTTGCGATGGTGTTTTGGCTGGTGTATGCGCGGAGGAGGTGGGAGGGGCTGAATAAGGAGGTTATTCGACTCGTTGTGGAGGGGGGTGAGATGGTTCTGAAATAGGGATTCAACTAGGATTATATATTGTACATAGCCGGTAATGAAGTACGACCCTTCATTTAAGATAGAAATATCCGTTTCTTTCATATAATTCATTAATTATACCTCGCGGCTTTTGTCTTTATACTCCATGGCATGCAGGAGATAGGACAGTATGCGATAACCGCTCCTGGCCAAGTAAAGAGGACATGCATATATAGGGCATCATGGATGCTACTGATTAGGTACTTGTGCGGCGCCCCTCATGGCACCGGGAAAAAGGACGTTAAGCTGTTGATATAACCGGTTTAGATTAGGTATATTCGGCGGCGGCGTCATTATCGCTGGCGCGCTAGGCGCGTTCATTGCCGTCTTCTTACCCCTGTCAGCGACGGTCGCGAGGTAGGCGAGGTTAGCCTGGAGTCTGCGCATGCAGTCGACGTATTCCTGCGTCGGCTTGGAGGCGGGAGCCGGCGTCGCTGATTTCGGCTCGTCTGCGGCGCTCTCGGGCTGTGATTCGGTGGCGGGGGGATCTGTGGTGGTGCTGCTGCTGCCGTCGGGCGCTGGGGATGGTTGGTTTGATACGGGTTGATTGGATGCGGTGCCTGCCTTGCCTGCGGACTGGAGGTTGACTACTTCTTGGAGGAGGGCGGAGTTGATGTCCAGGAGAATGGTTACGCGTGCCTTTTCTCGAGCGGCGGCTTGGGCGGCGAGTATGGCTGCTTGCGAGGCGTGCGGGGACGGTGATGATTGCGATGGATTTGGCGTGGGTGTGTGCTGGACTTGCCCGGGTACTCCCTGGGGTGGTGGGCGTGTCGGTGTAGAATAGGAAGCTCTGGAGGCGGCGGCGGCAGTCATGGCTGGCTGCTGACCTAGCGATGACGGACTGACGGTCGTGTGTGGTGATAGTGATTGAGCGTGAGATGTTTGATGAGCCAACGAGGTTGGTATGGCTGGATGGTTGTATGCGGCAGAAGAGAAACCAGCATGAGACACTAAAAATCCCGGAAGCAAGCAGGCGAGGGGTCACCGGTCAGTATATATACGAACCTGAAGAAGGGCAGGGTTTGAAGAAGAATGGAGTATGACAGCAATGCGACCCAGTCAGGGCAAAGATGACGCTCAGACTGCGATGATGCTGCAAGGGTTCACGCAGAACCAATACGAGTCTCGCAGACGCAAAGCATCCAACGACGATGGACCAATAACGACAGAAAGACAGACGACTCCAGAAGAAATAAGAACCAACACTAAAGAGCAGAGACGACCTACCATTCGCAGCAGAGACGTGATGGGGACCAGCGGCCGGCGACATCATCATGGCTCCACCCCCACTTGCATGCGGTGGAACGCCAGGACCGACAAGATGCTGGAACGGAACATGCTGTGGTTGCTGATGCTGGAGCTGCTCCTGGGAATAAGGGTTGGCAGCGTTGGGATTAGGGTAGAAAGACAGCGGCTGACCCTGTTGCGGGTGAGGGTGATGTTGTTGTTGTTGTTGCGGATGATGCTGCTGCTGCTGTTGCGGTTGCAGGGGATAGCCCGAAGCTGGTGATGAGGTTGCGGGAAGCTGTTGGAAGGCCTGAGGGTGAAAGGCAGACGGTGGCTGATTCATTTCCGGCAAGCGGGCGGCCTCTCAGCCAGTCGCGAGAGGGGGTAAGTTATTGATATAAAGAGGTGTTTTAGAGTTGCTGGACCGATGGAGATGGGTGCCCCGAGTCCCAGGGGAACGCAGTGCGGTCGAGACTGACTGGCTGGCTGGCTGGCTGGCTGGCAGGATGTTTGACTGAACCTTGCTCGTTTTGCCGCGTGCACAAGAGGCGCCGTAGATTGATTTGATTGAGCTATGCGAGGATCTCGATGGCACGGGAGAGGATGATGCGAGAAGCGGCGTTAGTTCGCGTCTCGGCAGGGAGAGACGATGTTTGTTTGCCAATCGGAGATCAGACGAAACCCGGGGAAGTCAATCACAGTATCAATAGCAGTAGCCTTGTTTGTCTCTAGTATTCATAACAGTCTCTCTTCTTCCTCTCTGCTTCTTCTCTGTTTGTTGGTGGTGAATGAAAATTCTGCCGTCTCTAGTACCAATTGGGAAAATTACGTGTATTTGCCTTACGGTGAGGTTGGTCTGCGCGTCCTGATAGGCTACAGAGGTGTATTTGAGGTATCTGTATGTAACAGGTGACGCTGTCTTGTCCCAATCAGGCAATATTGACTTCTTCTGCCTCTAAATAGCAGAAAAGCTCATCTTCCATCTTAAGTCTCTGATGAAACTGTCAGTTCTGCCCTGGGTCTCTGCGTGGTTTGGATGACAACTGGCAGAGTTTGTACTACCATGCTGGTGGAACCTTGATCCCACTGTGGATCTGGCACAAGCTCGACAGGGCAAACAAAAGAACGAGATCAGAAATCTACCAAGGAATTACGGAATACAACGAGGAAGACGAGAGGATGAGAGGCATCTCATGGCTAGCAAGGGACGAACTCGGCCTCCAACACCCACAGCTTGACCATCAACAGCCAGGTGAAGGACTTCCGCCACTGATAATGCAGGGGCTGGTTATAAGAGGCGCTCATCTTTCCCCCATGGACGCCCGCATCGAGGATGGGACCCGTCAAGCGGAGCACAAAGAAAGCCCCATGGCGCCCAATAGCACGGAGAGTATCGTCCATCCCGAGAAAGCGTGTTCTGCATCGAAAAACAGTCCTCCAATCCACATGGCCGCGGCCCGCCACCAAACCGGACCTAAACTGATAATCCCGAGACGTTGTCCCTCCCACAAAGTTAACAATGAGCTAGGCGCGCGGGAGGAATCACCGAAAGGCCTCAGTACGTACGGAGTCCTTCCAGCATCGTTCGGAGTTCATTCTCCTGGCTTTGTTCTTTCGTCGCGGCCCTTGCGTTGCTGACCCAACAACGGCTGGTCCTGCTAGTTAGCGGCCGGATCAACTGGTCCTCCGAGCTCCTAGGGCCAGGCTATTCCCCGGGGGGAAATATCTCTGTCGCGTCGCTGGTTCTCTGCGGGGAGAGCATACGCACTGCCCGTCGCACATGAGAGACCGTTCGCTTTGTCATGTTGAACTGCTAGCCGTACTGATATTTGGAAAATACAGCTTGTCCGGCCCAGAAGTTGTGAGGAACCTGTGAGGTGTAGCATCTACCCCATACCTGGCGAAGGATGAGCTGAGAGGTAGAATATGGGAGCCCAACCACTACAGTAAGTCCGTTCACCAGTTCACTCCGATTGTGATTGCGAAGTGATCGCCAACATGTTTTAGACTACACTCTCTCCCGTCGCCGCCCTCGACTGCCCTCGCACCCTCTCCGGCCGTTCCAATATCTCCGTCTACCCGCCATGTACCCAATCCTGAAATGAAAAAGGCCAAGAGGCTGCCCAGTAAGAGAAGAACGCTGAGTTGTCTACCTTGCCGGCGCCATAAACTGAAATGCGATCGCCTTGTTCCCTGCCACTCCTGCACGCGCTACCGGCGCGAAGAACAATGTCGTCAGAACCCTCCGCCGTCGACAATGATGGGACCTTCGGGCTCCTCCGCTGCCCAGGCTAGCGCTGCCACCTCAATCGCCCCCGTTGCTGATTCGTATATATCTGCGCAGAATGCAGCCTCGTCGAATGCCTATGCACAACAGAACCTAGGCGGAGGGCCCGTTGGTGCTCGTGTGGCTCCCACAGCGGGTTCGACCACGCCTACGCAAGTATCGACAACCGCTGGAAGTCTGAAATATTCGGCATTATTAAATATGGGGACATCCGAACTGGCAAATGGCCAGCTTCCGCAACAATACCTAGGCCTCACCCAACAGCTTGCCGGAACGTCTGTGATTCCTGGTGTCTTTCCATTTCTCACTTCTGCAGGACAGAATCCTATTCGGCAGGCCGAAGTTGCGTCATTCTGGAAAGCTCATTTGACTGCCTCCCTTCCAAAAAAGCATCAGTGCGACCAGCTGGTATCCTACTATGTTGACCACTTGAGCTGGGTACACCACCCGGTTCACATCCCCTCGTTCCAGAAACAGTATGAGCGCTTCTGGAATAGTAATGTCCAGGATGTTGATCTCATCTGGCTTTCGCTACTCTATGCAATGATATCCTGTAGTGCTATCTATCTACCGCTAGACGCGGCTCAAACTGTCGGATTTGACAGGTGCAGTATACGGAATAATGCGCACCTTTGGCATTGTTCCGCCCGGCAAGCCCTCCAAGCTGGAGGCTACGAATCGAAGCCGTGCATCCACCAGCTCGAGACGTTTTTAGTCATGCAGCTTTATTGGCTGGCAACCAAAAATGCCGAAGCCATGAACTCGTACGTCTTCTCCTGTAGACCGTGACGACCGCTCCGCTAACAGTAGGAAGATGTCTTGGCCAGGCCGTGCGAAACGCCCAGGCCTTGGGGCTAGATAAAGATTGGACGGGCCAGAACTGTCTAGAAACCGAAATTCGGCGGCGCGTCTGGTGGGAATTGTTCAACTGTGATACGTAGGTTACTCTCGGCCTACGTTGCGATCTCACTGACAAGCCATAGATTTCAGTCCATGTGCTTGGGAAGACGACCCCTTACCCACAAATCTGGTCTCAAAGTCCCATTACCTGCACACTGCAACGACGTTGACCTTACTGAATCATCAGTCACGCCCAAGCCTTTAGAGGAACCAACAGATATGAGCGGAAATATCCTCCGTGTTTCTGTCTTCCTGGCGTTCCGGAAGCTATATGATAATGACTTTGAAGATGCGGCATCTTACGAAAACGTGAACCTAGTCGACACAGAGATCCAGGCCGTGATGGCCAATTTCCCGTGGTACTACCAGCTAGACTCTCTGCAGGACGTGCCACCCGAACTGGAATTTATATCCTGGCAACACCACCTCATACACAGCTGTATATGTATGCAACGAATCCGCATGCACAGACCATTCATCTCCACACGCACAGGGAATTCGTGGGAAGTCTGCGCCAAGTCCGCCAACGAAGTGCTAGCAGTCTACCAGCGCCTCCGTAACCGCCACGGCGACCAATTCTACAAAACCCAAAAATTTCTCGTTCAGGCATATCAGATCTACTCCGCCGCAGTCGCTCTCGCCGCCTTCCTCCTCGTCGAACGCTCATTTCCGGGCGATAACATCCGCAAGGATATCGAGATGGTGATATCAGACCTTGGTGGCACAGAATCCAACATACCCACTGCATCTGATGGCAGGAAGATCCTCCTCCGGATGCTAGACATGCATGATCGGGGTATGCGCGAGTCCTTGGAGCCAGAGTCACTCGTCTCAGAGATATACTCCGTGTTTGGCGGCGAAAACACAACGCGGAAGTACCTGAAGCGATGCGACATTAGCTACGTGTTAAACGGGGATCCTTCACAGCATCCGCCACAACAGCAGCAGCAACAACAACCGCAACAGCAATATCAATACCAACAACAACCACAACCCACCTACGACTACCCAACCTCGACCGACCCGCATCAACAACCTTCTCATCCCCACTTACCTCCTCAACCCCTCACAACGACCGCCTTCATCACACAGTCTTCCCCCTACAACCCCTTCCAGCAAACCAACGCCACCATGCCAGCAGGAACCGTCGACTTCTACGACCCCGCAACAGGCGCGCCGTATACAGACGATCAGTACGGTTTCGCCTTCAGCGTGGACGAGGGACAGCTAAGTTTTCTTCTGCCGCCGAATTATGGACCTCAGGTCTGATAAAGAGAAATCGCTGGATGTGGTGTATGTTTTGTACAGATTTGCGAATCTGGGGATCGTTGTATTTTGTATAATGGAGTTTTTTTCCTTTTATATACCTTCTGCTCATACCGTTGATATTTCCTTTTCTGATGGGAAAGTAATGAATGGTCTTGGAAGGGGGCGTATGAATGTCGGGGGTTGGACTTTGCTTTTATATACCTTCCCATCCCTTGGGGGGCGCGGAGTCGGAGTTGTACTGTTTTCCTTTCTTGATGGCTTTAGATTCTAGATTCGCCTTTTTTATATATATTGAACAATTGGGGATGTATACGAAGTCGCTCCCATTTATATATTTTCTTTTATCTCTGGCTAACTATTTCTGTTGGCCAAAAAAAAAATATATTCGTGCCATGAATTATTTATTGTCCGTCTGAGCCTCTGCCGGCAAAACTGACTTGCTTCATGGCGGCCTGATTTTGCAGATCTTACTGGGCTCGCCGGGCTATGAATGCATCCGCAATGTGACTCTGGAGAAGTTAAGGCCCATGCCAGGTAGCTTTCCGGACTCCAGACAGCGACCACGCGTCAGAACGACGGCGCCACTCCTTTGGTAATCAGACTAGACATGTCTGGACGAATGATTGTTTCTTCCCTTATCCATCCTTGATTCCCTTCAGGCAGCCTTCCGCTTCTTCATCTCCTCAATCCAACCCTTCGTTTTGCCGGTAGGAACCACATGAATCGTCACCAGACCATCCACAACCTCTACCTTGCCTCCACTCAGCACTTTCAAAAGACTCAGCTTCTTACCAACCTTGATCAATCCGCCCGCCACAGTCTCCATGAAGCAATCCACCGTTCCCATCTGATATTCTCCTTTGCTATCCCACGGTAATGGGAAGATATACTCGAGATGATCTGCAAGACACTGCATTTCGCCGAATTCCCTAATGAAATCCGACTGTGCGTCGACGGGATACAAGAGCACACAGGGGAACACGAGACTGCTTTCCGGCGACAGGGGGTCAGGAGAGAGATGCATGACCGCATCTTCGAGCTCAGGCGGCTGTCCCGTTTCACGGACTTTAATCTCGCGCGCGCGTAGAGCGGTGGAAAGCGTGAGTTTCTCTCTCCGTCTCCGTTCTTCTTCTGCCTTTCTCTTTGCGGCGAGGGCTTCGAGGACGGATTTGCGAGACGAGATTTTGGAGGAGAGAGGTTTGAGGGATTTGTTTTCCGGGTCGATTGTTAGGCCTCTGTTGCATGCGTCTTCGGCTTCGGGGATTTTATCGAGGGCGTAGAGGGCGGAGGCGGAGCGGTAGTAGGCTTTTATATTTCTAGGGTTGAGTTTGAGGGTCGATGCGCAGTCGAGAGTTGTTGATCTGTAGTTTTCTATAAAAGTCAATGTCCGTCAAGAGCGTCAAGGGGAGAAGAGACATACTCAGTTCCAAATTACACAATGCGCGGTTGACGTAGACTGCTTCCTCGAGCTCTTTCTCCTTGACCTTGTCCCCTTCCGGATCTTCGCTTTCTTCCCACTTATTCTCCTTTGCCGTCAGCGTTGCAATCGCCTTGGTATAAAACTCCTTCGCATCAGCCCATTTCTTCTCCCGCGCCAGTTCATTCCCTGTCTCCCGGAATCCCAGCGCAACCTCTAATCTCGTCCCTTCATTCTGCATCGCTCGAATAGCCTCTAGATGTAGATTCTCGCCGTCTATACCAAAGTTAACAGAAGCCACAGCCCATCATATATATAATTCACCCACCCTCCTGCGCCGCATCGATATCCGTCATGAACAACGGCGTCTGATTCATCAGCTTCAGAATCTCGTCCGCGGTATGCGACTTCACCGACGCCATGGCCGGCGGCAGATCCGGCATCGTCGACTCCCCTTCCCCCCTTTTAAGTCCATCTTCTTTGATGCCAAAGGGCGTTTCGCCTGATGCTGCGAGGAAGTCGAATTCTCCGGCGGAGGGAGGCGGGGCGGCGGACGGGGCGGGGGGAGGAGAAGGTTTGTTGAGGTCGAGGGACTCGTCGAAGTCGTCGGGGAGTTCTTCTATGCGGCCCATTGTGTATGTCCTGTACACTGCTGCTGGGTCTGCGCGGAGTGGTTGGTGTCGAGGGTGAATATCAGAAGGCGAGTTGCGTGGGGGACTTTTTTTGGGCGGACGAGGAGCATCACCGATGTCCAACACAACGTTCCATCACCTCTCCACTTCAACGTTAACATCAACGTAAGGACAGCGGCAATTGATATGTCATTCCTCCGTACTCCTATTGAAGCGACTGCTTGGTGGCTTCGGCCGGAGACTCATCCGCAATGAGGCTGATCTTCCTCCAGCCTATGCGGCTCGGACAGCTAACCACTCCTGAGGGCCTGAGGCAGACTTACTGCCGATTCTCCGAGAAGAACCCATGATAAATGCAGATAATACGAGAATCATGATTAGACAGGAAAGCCTCACTAGAAACTCTTCCAACAGAAAGTGTTCTGATCGAATCTCAATCGTGCGCTGGGTTGACGACGACGACGATGATAATCAACCTCCCGAACGAAATCCTTCTCGCCGTGGCGGACAGTCTCCCACGAGCTGATATCAGTTCCTTTGCTCAAGCCAGCCGCCACCTTCACTCCGTCCTCAATCCCTATCTTTATCGCGAAGACGTCCAACGTCATGGTAGCTCGTCATTGTGGTGGGCGGTGCGAACAGGAGAGACGGGGACAGCCCGCCACGCGCTGGATGAAGGCGCGGATATCCACGCCCTCGATACAAAATATTATGCCGGCGGCGACGTCTTCTATAGGGCGGTACGCGAGCGACACTACGTAAAGCTACGACTCTGGAATAACCATTACAGATCGACGAAAGCGCTCAAGTGGGCACAGGATGAGAGGGTCTGTCCCGAACACGATGAATTCCTTTTATTCTTGCTCTCGAGAGGCGCCGATATAAACACCCGAAGCCACCAGGGGTGGACCGCGCTGCACCATGCCGCCTGGCAACCAAATCCCGTACTGCTCCAACTCCTTCTAGAAAATGGAGCAGATATCAACGCCCTGAACTCATACGGCGACTCTGTCTTGCATCTGGCAGCATTTAGTGGCTGCGCAGAAATTGTGCGTTCCCTTCTTGACAAGGGCCTAAGCATACATGCAGTATCGCACAATGGGAATACACCGCTTCACAAAGCTGTGGAGCAGGGGAGGATATCTACCGTGGAACTACTGCTCGACAATGGGGCTGATGTCAACTGCAAAAACAAGACTGGGTTGACACCACTCCACATGACCACGACCAACTTTGCATTGAACAATTACATGAAAATCGCGGATCTAGCGCAGCTCTTGTTAGACAGAGGCGCCGATATCGAGGCCAGAAACTGCTCGGGGCAAACTCCGCTCCATTACCTTGCTTCCGAAGCAACTTCCTCACCTGCCTATGCTGACCGTCGCCGCTCTGATATATGCCAGCTATTCCTCGATAGGGGCGCGAATACTGAAGTTGTGGATAACGGAGGAGTTTCTGTCTTTGAGCAGGCATGTAAACGTGGCAACAAGTTCCTGATGGATGCGCTACGTAGGCGCTCGTCGCGACTGAGGAAACGACCCCGAGTTTCTTATGCAGAGGACTCTGAGGAATCATCTTAACTGTTTTCAAGTGAATGACTTGAATGCTGAATGCTCAAGGTCATCAATACCTACAGATGGAATAGAAGTCAACATGTGACGCAGGCACCCTGCATGTTCTCTGGGACATCTTTCTTTCATCTGGTTCCATCTATGAAGTCTTTCTATGATACATCTCTTCTGATATTCAGTCAAGTGTGTATTGTTGTATGCTTACTAGCATTGGATAGCGCAGGCAGTCTTTTTGATTCCATGCAGTCTTTGGCACGTACGGCAAGACCTCCTTGTTCTTTTGACTTCAATGGCTGCAAAACAAAGCCTTTGCCTCCAAATAACGCAGAGTATTCTTCCTTTCTGCACTTTTCCTGGACCTTTACTATCAACCTAGCTCAACAAAGGCCTTTAAGCCAGACTGGGCAGTTTATTGTTTAGCATGCCACATTCACGGGATACACAAGACAAAAGCATTATCAGAGTGGTACTAGTGACTGCGCATCTGTGCTGCAGATGCGAAATTTGCCTAGCCACCAGGTGTGTATATCTTGATGGAATAAAATGTCCCTATCCATTGCCAGTCTCCAGAGATCCAAAGCAAAGACAGAGCCTACCTCCTCCAAACAGATTGCATTTGTCGGAATCTCCCAAGACCGCATCATGTCGAAAGACACCTCCCCTCTTACCAGCAGCATGGCTCTAAGCCTCACAAACCTCGAAAACCTCTCCTCCTCCGAAAAAACGGCGCGCATCTCCACCGTCGTAAACGACATGTACGCCTCGATAATCTACATCGCCAAACAGGCCGCGGCGGGAAACCTGAGCGCAATCCACACGCGCCCCGTCTACGAATTGATCGGGAACCTCATGGTGTCTGAGCGACGACGGGAGCGCGGACTACGCAGGCGGATTCGGAAGCGGGATGAGAGGATTAAAAAGATGGGGAGGAGGCATCGGAGTGATATTCGGGCTTTGGTGGAGTGTGCGAAGGATGCGGCGGGGGCGTTAAGGGGGAAGATTGAGAGATTGGAGAGGGAGTTGGAGAGGTTGAGGGCGGAAAGGGGGTCTGTAAAAAGGGCAGAGGATGAGCAGGTTGCTGCCTCTGAGGTTGTCGGTGAGGAAGCGGCGTGAGCAGTTCAGATACGAAATGCAATGCTACGAGACCTGGATTTTATCTAAGTTCTGCATTATTTTCGGGGGCTCTGCCATCTCTCCTCCCTCCTCTGCTGTCAACAAACCACCATGGAATTGAATGTCAATGGTCTCCAGGTCTTCCCACTCTCTTCCCGCCCCCGTACTACGGCGGACACCAGCCAATTTCCTCGATTGGCCACCGGATCCACAGCCTACACTCAGCATCAAGCAGGGAGTATATTCGCTCAATTAGAGAGGTGCCCCATCCCTCCATCCACCACACTCCCTCCATCCTCTTGAGCAAGACACAGTAGAATGCAAAGACGCACAGACTTTCGGCATCTTTCTCCTTGAGGAAAGCCAAATAATCATCCGAGACCTGAAGCACCCACGCAAAGACGCTCACGAATGCTCCCAGATCTCCTGGGGTGCTTGGTGTCGCCGCCAGCGAAAAGCAGACTTTGAGAGCGTCGACAGCGCCATAAAGCGCCGCCCTCTTCCTCGCGGAATGCTGAGCGCTCCGGTTTTGGATATTTTGCTCGAGCTCCAGTATGCCTTCGTTAGTAGTACTTTCCAGGGAACTAGATCGGAGTTCCTGAATGTCATAAACGCGTTGGCCTGGTTTACGGACCATTGCTGCGAGTGGAGAAGAGCTGATGCTTTCCCTCTGCATCTCAATCAGAGACTTAGCCCCACGGGAGAAGAATAGCCATTCAGGCACCACATCATTGCCGGATGGGAAATCATTGGGTTTCCGCGGTCTGGCCAAAGCGAAAAAGCATGCTAGGATTGAGAAAAGGCACAATGGAGCAGCGTTCGCGGAGTTAACGTTTGCTATTAGCGGCAGTGCAACTGCTGATGACCGGTTATGGCGAAGAAGGGCTTCGGTGATGTAGGCTTCTCTTTTCCCTGGCTGGAACCGTGAGAGGTGGAGGGCCGCCAGGGATAGGAGTTCATGGAGGACATATTCGTTTTGGAGACCCATCTGCGGCATGCCTATCCGACAAAAGTTGCGGATGACGGGGTCAGGAGAGAAGGTGAGGGCCGTCGATGCTGTGAAATGGTGGAGGAGTTCCATATCGACTAGGCTGAAGCAGCCAGGCAATGGAGACAGTCTTGAGTCGGCAAGGATGTCATTACTCTTGTTCAAGGTACTGGCCGTTAGCAGGCTGGCGGCGCGCGCAAAGCTGCATTCCATGCCCCGTTTCATGCAGTTGCGACAGGACGGACGAGCTTCATCACACTGGGTATGGAGGTGTGAGCCGATGGTTGTCACATAGGACGAAGCACTTACTTTGATCTTGCGGGACCGACATACTCGACAGCCCGTCCGGGATTTGGAATGTAGCTTCTTGCTCCTGCCCACTGTCGTCGACATAATCGACCTAAGATGCTGGGTAGCTGGTTCTAAGACGAGGACTCCGAGTCGCGAAAAGGCGAGAGACGCGAAATTTGCCCGAGCAAAGCGAGACGTGCATTGCAGGCACAATCAATTATATACGGCGAATATTGATGAGCGAATCTGCCCAGCCGCGTTTGCCCAGCCGCCTCGCTCACCTCGTTCACCTCGCTCCCTTCGCATTGTCCGAAGAGAGCGAGGTGAGCGAGGCGTATCGCAGTTCAGATGTGAGATCTTGAACCAACCCCTTCCCGATTGACAAGCTGCTGAACCCGAAATTCTATTCCACCATTTTTCCCTTCCGCTGGTGTTAAGGCCTACTATTTCTCCTTCCCCGAATACGGAGTATATGCCTGGTTAGATGGGCATAAGTGCAAAATCAGCCCCTGATGGGCACTGTTTCTCCCCTTGGCTATATACCAATTCTTCCAGGTTTTGCTCTTACACGGGGATAGTATCTGGCAGTATATATAGCCTGTCTTCTCCCCTCATCCGTGATGTTTATCCCATATCCAAGTCACAAGTCTAGGCACTTTTTGCGCAATGCCCGAGAACCGCACGTTTCAGTACGATCCGTCCGTTGCTGCGGCCGCCGTTTTCACAGCTCTTTTCTTCCTGAGTTCCCTGGCCCATCTCTTCCAATTGCTGTGGAAAAAAACATGGTACTTTATTCCGTTCCTTGTTGGGTGTTTGTGTACGTATGGTTTGCTCGACGCCCATTCAGCCTACTGACTGTCTGGTCGACCACAGTTGAGGTAACGGGATATGCCTGTCGAATCGTCAGCGCGAATGAGACCCCGAACTGGACAAAGCCACCTATGATTGTCATGACGTTGGTCTTGTTGCTTGGGCCTGCCCTTCTCGCGGCCTCAATCTACATGGTCCTCGGTCGAGTGATTATGTTTGTCGATGCAGAGAAATACTCGCCAATTCCAACGAGATGGATGACCAAAATCTTTGTGACGGGAGATATCATTTCCTTTCTGGCTCAGTGTGGTGGTACGCTCTTCTCCTTTCGTTCCTTTTGGTTTCTTCTCTAATCCAGAACCCCTTCAGGTGCTGCAATCTATGTATCGGGGTCCCCGTCTGCTAGGTTAACCGGTCGAAATGTGATCCTCGCCGGTTTGAGCGTTCAGCTTATATTTTTTACCGGCTTTATCGCTGTGACGGCCCTCTTCAACTACCGAATCGTGCAGTCTCCGACGCCAACTTCAAGTCTGACCAACGCACGCTGGCGCTCATGTGTTGCCATCCTGTACATTAGCTCGTTCCTGATCTTATTCCGGTCCATTTATCGAGTTGTGGAATTTGCCATGGGGAAGGAGGGAGAGCTGCAGAGAAGGGAGGTCTATGTCTACTGTTTTGATGCAGCGCCGATTTTGCTCTCTGTGGGTATCTTCAATTTCTGGCATCCCGGTCAGATTGTGTCAAACAGAGTCCCCATGAAGCACCGCAATTAGCATTGAAAATATTCTAATCAAGCTCACTAACATGGATGTACATACGAAACGAAACTAAGTGGAAGGAAAAGGATGAAATATATGTAGAAAAAAGGGGTGCACGCGTGACGTCATTTTCACACGTCACAGGTAGTTAGTTCAAGCTCAAGCATCAACACACGAGCAATCAACAAATACAATTTTTTTTTAAAGCAGATTTGCTTGCTACATATGTCCGAAAGCGCAGGATCTGTCAGCGGCGGTGAATCAACGACGAGCTTCAGACAACCCAGTCACGCGACGAAACTGAAGGTGATTGCGCGCGGTGACAGTCGGTGTTTCCTCTGCGGTGGGACATGTTCGCCTCTGTTACATGTTGCAGCCAATGTAGCTGCAAATGTATCGGCCTCGATGGTGGGCTCCAATCGCTAGAAGGATGTGGCTGAATGCTTACCGCCGAACCCAGGTCGTAGAAATGTGGAAAGATATGGGAATCTTACCAGCGTCTTTTTATCCCGCCCATATCGATAATCTGCTATGTCTTTGTCCGAATTGCCACGCGAGTTATGACCTGGATTACCCTGCATGGATTTTGCTGCCATCAGATCTTGAGGCGCTCATTACTTTTGAAACCTCTGATTATGGTTCGCGTGTCGCTGCAGCTAAGGCTGGCGTCAAACAACCACGCGCGCTTCCACCAGTATGCGTCTTGGGAGTATCTGTCTGTACTGATTGTGTTTATCCTAATTGTTACTCATAGGTGGCGTCAGACGGGACCCTTTGCAGCCCATTCATTGCTTCTGAAGTCGATCAGGCCCAAATGGGCAGAATTCCCGAAGAAATTTTTGGGGTCTCCGCAAGCCCTCGTTCTTAAGGCTCTGGGAGGCTGCTTTTATCCGTGCCAGAGGGCACAACTGACCGATGAGAATGGCGACAGTATCACGGCTGGAGTCCCAGATGACGTCCGCCGGCAGGTATTTCAACTCGTAGAACTTTGGAGCCGACAAGATCCGGAAGTGGAAGCGTCGTTGGATATTAAAGGCAAACGGAAAGCCGCCCCGGAGCCGGAGGATTCAGAGCGCGGCTCATCGCCGGCTCCGGGGAAGAAACCAAGAAGACAGAGCGCCCGACAAATCCCAAAAGAAGCGTCTCCCCCACCTTGCACCAGTACCCGCAGGAGGCGGGGTGGTGGCTACGGAGCCAAGGCGAAACAGAAAGCAGATTTTTATGACCCGTGCTGGGCAATTGGCCCAGAAAAATCCGCCAATGATATCGTTGCTGAGATTGGGAGATGGCATGCGAGGGGATAACCGGACAACAAGCGTTGTGGAGATCAAGGCTAGTCTTGACGCCAGATTTGTCGATTACAGGTTCATTACACCCTTCACTCCTCAGGAATGGACGTCTTTCAACACCTTCGATTCCTTCTGCACTATGAAGGGTGTGATGGAGCTTTTAGAGGATCGAGTGTATCTACTCCGTACTAGAGTACATTGCCCGGCTCGAGGATCGAGGAACGCGGGAGCTGCAGAATATTGTTCCGGCGAGTGCTTACGATTGGCCCCAGACTCAAGCAGAACAGCGACCAGGGGGAAGCAGATATTTGACTCTGAGTCGCTTCTTGAAATGTACTATGAAGCTGCTCAACCAACTGCACGGTCAGATTCGCTAACGAACGGTATGACGATGCCCCTGAGTTTTTCCGATTGGCGGCCTGGCTTTAAAGACAGTATATTGTTGAAGGCCGGTACCTGAGACTTGGGGTGAGATATTGTATTGGCCGTGGCCACGCCGAATAATTACCAAAAGGGTCAATTGCCTCTGCAAAGGGGCCAGGACGAGCAAATGGCGACAGAGAGTACATACAAACTGAAACAGAGCGGAAGGAAAAAGGATAAAAGATATGAAGTACAGTTAGCAGAATATCCAAAAGTGCTTTCGTCTCTTGGGGCAACGGCAACGGGACTCTGGACTTCTACAACAAAAACAGCACCGCAATCGAAATACCAAGACCTCCATGGATGATAAACCAATTCTTCTCTGCCTGCGGAGATCCAGCGCCCTTCTTTTCTCGAGGAGGCGGCGGCCCCGTGATATTTTCTGTTGCCGCACCGATAGTTCTCTTCCATTCCGGTTTCTTTTCTCCCATAAGGAGCTCATCTGAGTGTTCAGAGTCGATCTTTCCGTCAAACGTGAGAGTCATATTTCCCATCATGAAGGCATCCTTGACTAAGAAACTGATTGACGTCGACAGATTCCACGTCGCGCGTTCAGCGTCGAATTCGACGTTCAACAGCGTAGGCCAGAGAGGTATCCCTTCCTTGCTTGTCCGATTCTTCGAGGGATGATAGATATATCCATCGATCAAATAGCGATTACTCCTAAGCTTTTTCCCGGCGGTCCTGCATGGGTCTGTGACATTGGCGTAGATATATGCTTGGCTTTCGTTGCCCAGTCTTCCGCTGAAGCTGTATGCCTTCTTTGAATCCACGGTACTAGGCGTCCAGACAACATTTGGCTCCTCGGATGAAATACTTGAACTATCAGTTGACTTTAGCTGGGACAACCATGGGATTGCGGTTTAGCCCACCTGCGTTCAGAGTATAACAGAAACCACTTGTGCCGTTGACGACGATAAATGCTGTTGTATGGGGGGTCTACAGCATCCAGCGACAGTTGCGGGTGCCAGGCCATAATTTTAACATCTGCAGCATTCTCTTTCGAACCGAGTGGATTGGGCACCCCGATTCTAAGCATGCCATGGAACTCCCAGCTAACGGTGGGAAACGCTCTGCAAGGATTTGGATTGTCGGCAAACGCACCAGACGTAATATTTCGGTGCTCAAATTTAAATGCAAGAGTTCCGTTGTAATACCTGTGTGTATGCATCAGCATCAGGCATCAGAAACACTCACACGCCGCAAGATCAGTGATTCTGAGAAGCAATTTTTACTTACGAGCCTACCCGGTTAAAATTTTCCCCATGACCCTTTTCCCTCTCCCAAGGCTCCAGCTTCCTGGTGTACTGGCTGGCTACGCACCGCGCAAATAGCACGCCTAGTAGTAGACATCGAAGAACCATCATGGTGACTCGGAATTGCTCTTTCCATGCGGTTTGGGGTTGACATGATGAACCACGGCCGACAGTTGGGTGCCATCAGCTCCTTTAAACCGTCACATCTTGTTCCATCAACTTGGGTGAATGACCTCTGTGGTTTGCAAGCTGCGCCAGGGCCAAGGGATGCGGAAGTTAATCGCCGATGTCTGTCTCGTGTTCCTGGCGAATGAGGCAGACTGTGGCCATGTAGATCGGCCGGCCTTGTCGTGATGAAACACTTCAGCTTAACCTTCCAAGCCCATTTCTGCTCGTATCCTGATTTCCCTCAATGCACGAGGACAAGATTTCTTTGTTCTTGTATGTTGAGGCGAGATCTACTCCATAAAGGGCATTGAGAAAAGCATGGGCGACGGAGGATACCACTCCCTCGTATAGCTTTTGGCCACTGAAGGTTCGTCGGCCGTTTATCGCAATGTTCCACACCAGGTCCGTAGAGTTCGTTAAACATACTCAGATCCTATCCTATAGAGAAGCAAGAAACCTCGACTGTCGAGTCCTATGCCCTCGGACAAGGCTTGCGCCCACTGCTAGCGGGCCCTACTAGTGTTCACGTTTCAACAGGCATCTCTGCAGTATGGAACGTAGGGACAAAGTAAATCCGGCTGTAGAGTCTGTAGTGGTGAGTCTAGCGCGATCTATGAAGAGCAGAGCTGTCTTCTTGAAGAATAATTGCTAGATTCAGAACTAAACACCCATATCAATCAACTGGTCGAGATCGAGCTCGTCTGAAAGTCTCCGTATAGTCGACCTCTCGGTCTAGCAAGGCCGTGCCCTGATCCTCCTTCTTGTTGCCGTCTTGCTCCGCTTCTCCATGTCGAGGAGATGTAGAGCGGGGGGAACGGCGAGAACCTCTGTGCCTTGACGCAGCGGAAGAGGAGGAGGGCGAGGAAGGCTGCTCCCCAGGTGAATCCTTAAATCCAGGCAGCCCGATGTCCCACGATTGGAAAGCGTGGGTGTGGGCGTCTAGTCCGGGCACCCGTCACCCCAAGTACACGTCAATGTTGCTGTAGCACTTCCGACAAGCAATAAAGTACCTGCAAATGGTACATTCACAGGAGATGCCGTAGGGTGCTGAGAAGTAGATGTCGCTGAATCCTATATTGGGATCATGGCTATATACCACCATAGGAAAACACACAGATATCCGATGCTACCAGTGACAACCAGACAGATACTTGTTCAGACAGCTCAAGGGTCTGTGATCCATTGCAGAAAAAACATATCATCTTTGATGAGTGATAGTGATATCAGCAGAAATGAGAATGAACATGTTGAAGAGCCTGATCTGTCAGTTGCATTTCAATTCTTTTCACATTCAGAGTATATGTGAAACAATGAGATTGAAAAGAAGATTGGTGACCATTGACAATAACTATCAGATATGACGCCGCCCCTGAAAACTTTCCGATTCGCCGCAAGGTCTGTTCTTGGCAGCGGAAACCTTGAGCTCAGCTGTGCCTCGGCAAGTCTGGAAAGTCTCCCGGCGGCGACATATGGTGGATCCAATTGTTCCATATTCTCCTTTTTGCGCTGGGTTTCTTCTCGAGCGAGAGGTTTGGAATCGGCGGAATGGGATCATGTGAAATTTGCCGGCCGATGGCCCTGTTTATATTTGTTTCGTCGGGAGGCCGGCTGGGAGTTTCGTTCTTGTTTTCTTCTCATTGATATAGGACCTCTCTTTATCTGCATTCTCTCGCTTTGAATTAGTTTGCTTCTGAAAGAACTGAATATACTCTTTGCGATCCTTCTGCATTCATTCTTGAGTCCATTGCCATAATCGTCATGATGAGCAAGGTTGGCGACTTCGACGCCGTCCGCAAGGACATCATCGCAGAGCTCGATAAACCAGACTATGACGACGGCAGCGCCGGTCCGGTCTTCGTCCGCCTAGCATGGTATGTCCATACCTATTTCCCTTAAGGTAGACCAGTTACTAACCTGCCTCGCCTCCCAGGCACTCCTCCGGCACATACGACCTCGCAACCGACACAGGCGGCTCCAATGGCGCAGGCATGAGATACGAAGCCGAAGGCGGCGACCCAGCCAACGCTGGCCTCCAGCACGGCCGCGCCTTTCTCGAACCCGTCAAACGCAAACATCCCTGGATCACATACTCCGACCTCTGGACGCTCGCGGGCGCGGTGGCAGTCGAGGAAATGGGCGGACCGAAAATAGACTGGAGACCGGGTCGTACGGATTTCGTCGATGATTCGAAACTCCCGCCGCGCGGACGATTACCCGACGCGACGCAGGGGAGTGATCATATCCGACACATTTTCTACCGGATGGGGTTCTCGGATCAGGAGATCGTCGCGTTATCCGGTGCGCATAACCTGGGCCGGGGACACATGGACCGCAGCGGCTTCGAGGGACCCTGGGTAAATAACCCGATCCGATTTTCGAACCAGTACTTCAAGCTCCTTACGAAGCTAGAGTGGAAGCCGCGCACGCTCCCGAACGGGGTCGTGCAGTTCAGCTACGTCGATCCCGATGTGCCGGAGGACGAACAGGAGGCGCTAATGATGCTGCCGACGGATATGGCGTTGCTGGCGGATGCAGAGTTTTCCAAGTGGGTGCATGCGTATGCAGAGGATAAGGATCTGTTCTTCGAGCACTTCGCCAAGGCATTTGCCAAGTTGCTGGAGCTCGGGATTCGACGGGATGCGCGTGGTAATATCACGAACACGGATAATGAGAAGGGTGGATATGTCTCTGCGCCGAAGAAGAGTGATACCCCCACAGGGCCACCCAGGCCTCGAAAGCAGCACGGCGAGGACAGGCCGTTGAGAGCACACCTATAATGCTTTTTCATCTGCCGTCATTTCAGTATTGCAAAAGTTCGAGATACCATAATATAGAATCAACCAATAGAATATAGAGCAGAGAACAATGTAAAACGAGTAGGCTTAAACGTGCAAAACTTCAGGGTGTATGGATATTAGAAATAGGGTGAATGCGCAAGTCAGATTCTATGAGGCAGAATTCCAAACTATTATGCTCAATCACTGGGCAGGCTAGAGGATAACATGATAAAGGAAGATGTTGAAGAGGATGAGTTGAGGTTGGGAAGATGAAGGGAAGCAGGGGAAATCGCCTATTTATAGCCCGAGGGATTTCTGGGGTAAAGTGTGGGGGAACAGGGGTGGGGTAACTACGAGATGATCACCAAGATGATTTGTATGCAGAAGCATACTGTCGATGCCATATTGAGGAGCCTCATTTCATTCTCATAAGTATATATTCCTGAACAAGCGGATTAGGGAACATGAAGGGGTCACGGTGTATCTAAGAAGAAGCATGTGCAGGGGAACAATTGTACAGGGTACGCCTCAGTAGTATAAACTTCACGAGGTGGTCGTGGCCTAAGATCTACGACTTCTGCTTCTTCGATGATTCGGCCGCGTTGTCTTGAGACCATGTGCGTTTTCGTCGGGATGTCTCCGGAGGTTGCACCTCGCTGGGATAAATGTTAGATTCTGCGGGAGAGTGGTGGGTGTTTTGATAATTTTGCGGATGCTGACCGGGATATAGCGATGATTCAGAGGCAGCGCTCCTGCCAGAGTCCTCCTGGTGAGCTCCCGTATTAAATGCAAAGTCAAGTGCTGCGTCAATCGTGTTGCCCGGTACTGGGGCGCCGAGATTACCAGCCTCCTGCATCGCTGGAAACTCACGTAGCAGTTGGGAGGGTTCATATGGCGTCGACTCATTCAATAGGTCTGTGTAGCTGGCTAGTACTGGATTTCTAATAGCGTGATACTTGGATTGGCAGCTCCGTTCTGGTGCGGATGGGTTAGAACCGCCGAGAGCGGAGGTCTGGATCGAACCTTCCACAGCGGCTGCCAAGTTGGTCCACGTATTAGAGATACTTGGGCGGCCTGGACCCTGCTGCTGCATCTGGTTTGAAAGTGTCAGCCCTCCGAAATGTTGCGGGTTGAATAAGTCTTGATCAGCTCCTAAGCTCGGGAGTGCCGGATAGGAGTTCTGGGGATTGCTTAAGGCCGAACGGTTATGCCCCGCAGCAACGTCAAAATCTAGGGTTCCAAACCGCTGGCTGGGAGGTGTGTAGACGGCGGCTGTGTTTTCGGGAAAAGTAAGTCTATCAGGGACATGAGAAGTTCGAGTCATCGACTCTTGATCTGCATCGAGTCGATGGATATGCGAGGAAGAGCCCGCGAATTCAATAGACTGACTGGTAGGAACGCTGCTCCCCTGCCTTGTGCGGTCCGACTGGCCAGTTTTATCGCTTTCGTGGGCAATTGAACCTGGTTCTTTCGTTCCACGTGCTTGATCTTCTGTCGCCGGCAGCATTGGCGAAGATGACGGCGGTGTATACGCCACGAATCTAAGCTGGGTAGGCGCAGTTGTGTGCTCATGTACGATCTGATGCGGCCCTGGCCCATGATGGCTATTATTCGAGGCGCGTTTCGAGTTTGATTTCAATTGTTCTATCATATTCTGCACCGTATCCCGAGCGACGAGTAGCGTTTCTAATTCCGTGTTAATGACCCTCTCATAAAACAGCAGTGGTGCAGGCGTGCTTAAGCATTGATCAAGAGGGATAAGCTCGTCGCCGGACCCCCCACACAATGCCCCGATGATAGCACCAGCCCGGGTTCCGTCGTACCTGCGAAAGTATCGCGTGCCAACTTCTCCCCGCTCATCATCGTTCCAGTAAACACGGAAAACGCGTTCCTGACCAACCAAAACACAATATATTCCTCCTAACCACCGATATGTGGCTTGCTGCGTCGTTGAGGCTGCGTCCACATACGAAACAGTAATATTTTGTGTGGTGTGCTGGCGGAGAGATACTCGGGAATCGGTGTGGAGAGCAAGCCGCCAGGGCAGAATGCCAAACTGCCGTTCAACAACCATCGATTCTGATCCCCCGCAGTGGTCGCAGTCCTTTCTTCGGGAATAGCCAAAAACCCGGCGAAACAATGAGTGTATAGACACACCAACACGATCCTCGTCACTGAACGGAGGTAATACGGTCATCAGGTTGTGTTCCGTTGCACAGGGCTGGGATTGCCGACATTTGCAAGGCAAAATCCTCTCAGTGTATTGTAGATGAAATTGTTCAAACGGTGGTATGCACGCCTCCCAGAGTGCGGCTGGTGATGCTAGTATATCGAGCGCCGGATACAAGTTATCCCCAACCCCAGCAGAAGCCGAGCTCTTAATTTTCGCAAGGTCTTTCCGAAATGCCTCCAACATAGGGTCGCTCCGTGAGTCGAGAATGACGCCTAGCTTGCCCAAAAGATCTAGATATGTCTTTTGGATTGGGGAAGATTTAGCGTGCCAGGCCGCGTTGCTTCGGTCGACATTTGTTGAACCAGCATCGAGAAGCTTCGCGACAACCAATACACAACACAGGGCGTCAGATTCGCCTTGGACTGACGCTGGACCCCGGCCTCGGAGTGGGTAAATTCTGCCATTCTCAGCCAGCTGAATATGCGAAAACTTCGAGCTTATGAAAAGTCCAGTATCAGCACCGAAAAACTGGAGGCCTGGTTGTGCAGAGCCATGAGGACTTGGAAGTATATTCCGTGCCTCTACATGCGTTTCGAGTGGCTGATATGCTATACCGAGTAGGGCTCGCTCGATAACTTTTCTGGTATGTTTGCGGCCTTCCAAGGAGGGCTGTTGTTCCGGTTGTCCCGTCGGCCCACCTAGAAATGATACCCTGTTGCCAATGGCCGAAGGAGCCTGATTAAGCATCGGGACTTGCTGTTTGGTTGAGTGCATCGAGTTCCGCTCGGTTGCTCTTTGGAGGTCGTAGTTTGATGTAGGGGAGCCCGCAGAAAGAGCTTGGGGGAAGGCTTGATCGGGCTGGAAGGCAGTATTGGCCGGAAGTGGTTGTAATGGACCCATCGCTGGAATTGGGGCGGCCCCCACATTAACAGGCTCCCAAAAACTGGCGATTATAGACGCGGTGGACGGGCTGACTTGAGGATATTTAGATGGAGCAGGTTCAAGCGGTTGCTGGCCCTGCAGATAGAGCGACTGCCCCGCGATTCCGTTAGGAAAGTGGCGGCTTATTTGCAGGGCGTTGTAGCTGCGTCGGAGAAGTCGCGGGCCAGCATCGCAATCGCGACTGACAAACTGATGCCATGTCGGGCGCAACTGCGGTTGATGGTTGAAAATGATCCTTTTCAAGACCTGAAGGAGCCTCTCCTTTGTCTTTCTTTCGCCGATGACAATGCTGATGCCCCAGGAGTGATGCTTCACTAGTTTCTTGAAAGTCTGAAGGTCGAAAGCCCTATTTCTCAGGTGAGTCTTGTCTGGGATGTCATAGAGCTCCCAGTCTGGAGGAGGAATTGCTAGTCGATTGTAATCGAAATCGGGGAAATTTTCGTTGACTTCCGACAGGTCTTCATCAGAAGTGTCCATTTCTGAAGGAGCGGTGTCAACAGCTGTACGGTTAGAGATACACTGAACTCGGAAAGTCTGGAGAGTCGAGAGTGACGAGCGCCAACTAACTGTTTCCGTTGACTGCAAGAAAATGAATAGCAAAGAAATCCCAGTCCAACACAGAAAGTTGAGAATATATATCCTCTGAAATAGATTTGCATCGCCATTGTTGGAAACATCTCGAATGATAATGAGGGGAGATACAATGCACCATTTGGAAACAAGCAACAATATGGAGAAGGAATCAAG
Organism: Malbranchea zuffiana; assembly: GCA_039700045.1. Classification (NCBI taxonomy): domain Eukaryota; kingdom Fungi; phylum Ascomycota; class Eurotiomycetes; order Onygenales; family Malbrancheaceae; genus Malbranchea; species Malbranchea zuffiana. The sequence continues at coordinate 607,079 of JARUPO010000010.1, read as the reverse complement.
GAGAAGGCCATACAAAGTACGAGAAGGAAGCGCACGATGAACAAGGCCGATCCCATGAGAGGTGGTCTGAAAGAGTTTGAAAGACATTGTCTGTTGACCTTCGAGAAGAAACAGTCCATCTTTGTTCAGATGGAACGAAACTCAAGGAGTGGGAATAGCATAATTGCTGGCACTTCGCGCTTTTGATCCAGTAACAAAACATGCCAGTCCATCGAGTCAGCTTTGTTACGCGGCAGCTAGAGGCAGGCTCTGCCGCAGCTGTATACTCACAGCATGCTGCGCTGCGCGGTCGCCGGTGATTCCCTCGCCGCTATAACCATCGTCAAGTTATAGTGACTTGCGATGGAAGACCGTCCCCACCACGTCGTCGCGCAATGAACAATGCGGAGGGCTTTCGTCGGAAGTCCTCGCGGGCTGAAATCATGCATCTCGTGCGAAAGGCGGGATGCTGGAGTATCCCGACATCAGCGGGAGATCTCGCAGTAAGCTTTATCCCCTCAGAGGGAGCTGGACGGCCGCTTGTATTGTCGTTGCAACCTTTTGCAATACTAGTAATGATGCAGAGCAACATCGAAAAGATGATGTCGTTGATGTCGCGACATCACGTGACTGCGACGGATCCTTTCTTGGCAACATCTTCAGACGTCGACAACAACTTGAAGACACTGAATGTGCCAGGTTAAGGTGCGACATCCAGAAATGAATAAGCTATCTTGGTATTAGTCCTATAGCAGCCGTATCCTTCCTCGACAGCATTGGACAGAGAGCCTCAGAGAGACTCGGAGTCGGCCTGACTCAAGCAACCGTTTGAAGACATCCCTCGACCTCGGAGTCCGGAAACCAGAGCCGGCATGAACACACAAAGATCAAGGATACCCAAATGAACAAGTGCATATACTAACCCATTATTCCTGGGCATGGATATAATATCGGCAGAAGAAGCTCGTATAGGCTAAGGGTTCCGACGCCCATACGATGCAGTTTCTGGCCACCGGCCCCCGAGTTCCGCTCATCTCCCGGACGAGATTGCCTCTACCCCCGCCGGGGTAAAGAACAATATGTACCTGTCTTTTGCTCTCGAAGCAACCTGCCAGATTCCCCCTGAATTCCAGCAAATACCCAGTTCCTCAGGCTTTTCAAAGTTTCCATCATCCATCGCATACATTGCGTGCCAGCCATGACTGAACCACAGCGAGTGTTTGCCCTGACCATCTGCGCCTATCGTAAGCCGGGAATGGACGAGGAGGAATATCACGACTACATGAGCCAGAAGCATGCGCAGCTAGTAAAGGAGTTAATGGTTCAGAACAAGATCATTTCTTACACGATGGTGCGTTGTGCTGGAACCATGTCGCCCCTGAATGCGCGACCAGCAATGACTGATAGTAATTCCCAAAGCAACATAACACGACCGAAACGAGGAAAATGATGGGACAGATCTTCGGCAGCTTCTACGCCGCCAATGTTGCAGACTACGACTGCATTGTCCAGATGGTGTTTAGGGATCCGCAGGATTTCATCAACGTGAAGGAGGACCCGCACTACAAAGCGGCGGTTCTACCTGATCATGGGAATTTCGCCGATGTTCAGAGGACGACGATGGTGACGGGGTGGTTTGAGACGCATATTGCGGATGGGAAGCTTTGTTAGTCAGATATTCCTGCGGGTCGAATGATACTTTCGGTTGTCTACAGACGAGGGATATCGTAGCTTAAACAAATATCTCGCTTCAGCGGAAATACAAAAGTAGAAACCTCTTCTCATTTAAGCTATGATCACCTCCCGAGTCTAAAGTCAACTCTACGTTAGGAGAGGATGGAATGGGATAATTCATCATGGGCAGTTGAAGAGGATGGATTGATATACGCTTCTTAACGAACTCGGCGCAATCCGTCCCGTTATGTTTCTTCCATTGAGCTCTCTCCAATCAAAATAATCAAGCGGAACACGGCCCGGATGAGTCTGCATCCCCTGTTGCTGAGACATAGTTCAGCTGCCTACCCGCTACGTTTGTAGCTACCGGCCATCTGGCCAGGCTACACGGGACCCGGAGAGCGAAAATTCCCTCGTGGCATGCATGCAACGGTAGCCACGAGGTAAGTCAAGCATGGTGAATGAGGCTCAGAGCGAGACCTCGTGGGGCGGAGAATCTGTGCCACGCTCCGGCAAGGGGACAGGGCGCAGGGCAGGGACAGGTCAAAGGGCAGCAGCCATTAAGATAGAATGGAAATCCTTTATAATATGGCTCCCTTCAGCTTTCCGCAAGTGTCCATACTCTCGCAAGCCCCATCGTCTAGAAGCTTTCTTCATTCAACATGGACGACTTGATTCAATCTACCCCCTTCATGCCTCCTATCGCTGCGCCAGGAACCATGGACAACTGCCAGATCTTCGTCTTTGGTGACCTAACAAGGCCGTTTGAGGAGGATCTTCGTCGCCTCCTGCATGTGAAAGGAAACGAGTCTCTCAGTGCCTTCTTTGAACAGTTTGCATTTATATTCAGACACGAGTGTGGAAAGTTACCTGCCGAGCAGCAGGATCTCATCCCCCGTTTCACCACGCTCATTGATCTGGTATCCAAGCTCGGCGAGACCGAAGGAGCCCCGATTTTGAAGTTCATGTTATTCTGCCTTTATGAGATAGGCACGTTTATCCGGTATATCCAATGACCCTTTATTCTTTAGGCAATAGGCTGATACATTTGTCAGCTATTTTGGAGAGGGATCGAGGCCATACCCCAGTGCTCCACACACTTGTCTCCTGGGACTATGCACAGGGTCATTCGCAGTAGCAGCAATTAGCACCTCGCAGACTCTCTCGGAGCTCATTCCAGCAGGTGTCGAGGCAGGTCTGGTGGCGTTCCGAACGGCACTCCATTCATTGAAAGTTCGCAATGATATAGTAAGGCCCAAAACAGGATCGCCCCGATCGTGGTCCGCGGTGGTCAGTGAGCAGGAGTTAAGGGCGTTGGAATCAATTGAGAAGTTCAATGAATCTAGAGTGAGTTTCTCACATTCTCAGACGTTAGCAGATTACTTACACCTCACAGAGTCTGCCGCAGAGCTACCGGCTCTATATCAGTGCTGTTGCGCCGACTAACGTCACAATAAGTGGCCCACCCGACGTCTTGCAGGAATTTCTCGACGAGAATTCATTGAAGGGCTACCAATTACCTATTGAATGTCCCTATCATGCTGCTCATTTATTCGAAGAGTCAGAAGTCGATGGAATCGTCGGGGAGTTCCACGACGCAACCCTCGAATCGTATCAGCCACGGTTTACACTGCTGTCGCCAGTTTCGGGTAGACCTGTGGTGGCACAGAATTTCAGAACTCTCCTCCACCAGATAGTATCAGGCACGTTGCGACAGCAAGTACGGTGGGATAATATCCTCGTATCTTGTGTGCAAGACCTATTGGCTCCTAATATCAAGGACTGCATAATATGGCCTGTCGCCTCAAATGCTGCCCAGCTGCTCTCGTCCACACTAAAGACAGAGACGGATAAAGCCGTCAGCATCAACGACTCACTTAACACAGACATACCTGAAACCCACACTTCAAAGACGACCGGGAAGTTTGACAATGCAAAGATCGCCATCATAGGATATTCGGGACGTTTCCCAGATTCTGCATCTAATGAAGAGTTCTGGGAGCTGTTGCGCGCCGGGCGAGATGTGCATAGAGAAATCCCAGGGGACCGGTTCAACTGGAGAACCCACTACGACGAAACAGGGAAGCAGAAGAACACCAGCAGAGTCAAGTATGGCTGTTTCATTAAGGAGCCTGGCTTTTTTGACGCCCGATTTTTCAATATGTCCCCGCGAGAATCTGAGAATACGGACCCTGCCCAAAGACTGGCGATTATGACGACGTACGAAGCGATCGAAATGGCGGGAATGGTTCCTAACAGAACACCTTCGACGCAGCAAGATCGAATTGGTGTCTTCTTCGGTACCACCAGCGACGACTGGCGCGAGGTGAATAGTGGTCAGAATGTCGACACCTACTTCATTCCAGGTGGCAACCGTGCATTTGTTCCCGGGAGAATTAGGTAAGTAGCCTCGCTGAATGATACCCTGAAGGTTGGCTAAAATTCGGACAGTTACTTCTTTCGATTCTCGGGTCCCAGCCTCAGCATAGATACAGCGTGCTCTTCAAGCTTTGCCGCAATCCAGACAGCCTGTAACTATCTGCGGAGAGGAGAATGTGACACCGCTGTTGCAGGAGGAACAAATGTTCTCACGAACCCGGATAACTTTGCTGGCCTTGATAGAGGCCATTTCTTGTCAACGACAGGTAAGAGCTGCAATGCCATTCTTCCTGAACCCTTGCTAATACCCCTTTAGGCAATTGCAATGCATTTGACGACGGAGCAAGCGGTTATTGCAGGGCAGATGCCGTAGGATCTGTCATTCTCAAAAGGCTCGAAGACGCACAGGCAGACAATGATCCCATATTTGGGGTTATTGCTGGGACTTATACAAACCATTGCGGCCAAACCGACTCCATCACACGACCTCATGAAGGGGACCAGTCTTCTGTCTTCAAGCGGATAATCAGACATGCAAATGTAAACCCGTTGGATATTAGCTACATCGAAATGCATGGCACCGGGACCCAAGCAGGAGATGCGACGGAAATGAACTCCGTCTTATCTGTATTTGTCCCTGGTCGAGAGCGAATGCCGCGCTATCCGTTGCACCTTGGCTCAGCGAAAGCGAACATCGGACATGCTGAATCTGCCTCAGGGGTCTCCTCGTTGATAAAGGTGCTAATGATGATGAAGCACAACGAAATCCCACCTCATTGTGGGATCAAAACGAAAATTAACCACAACTACCCGCTTGACCTCAAAGAACGCAACGTTCACATCACCCTCAAGCCGGTCTCTTGGTACCGCAGCGACTCTCGCAACGGGAAACGGACAGTCTTCTTGAACAATTTTAGTGCTGCGGGTGGTAACACTGCGGTTCTCCTGGAGGATGCTCCTCATCGTCAATCGCAAGTCCAAGGAGAGGATGCACGCACCGTGCATCTCGTGGCACTATCAGCGAAAAGTGCCAAATCGCTGCGGAGTAACATCGAAACGCTGGTAGCCATTCTAGACAAGAATCCGAACATACCACTCCCACAACTGTCCTACACGACCACCGCCCGACGTATACAGCACCCATATAGAGCAATCTGCTCCGGGACCGACGTTACCTCTTTGAAGGAGACGCTCAGAAAGAGTCTGGTCGGCTTAGAGGGAAAGCCAGCCCCAAGCGGAGCAAGAATTCCTAATGTAGTGTTCGTCTTCACCGGCCAGGGAACTCTATATAACTGTATTGGCCAGCAACTCTTCAAAACGATCAGCCATTTCAGAGCGGATATCCTCCATTTCGACCATATTGCACAGCGGGAAGGTTTCCCCAGCTTTTTGCCTTTGATTGAAGGCACTGCGGCCAATATTGAAGATGTGGAGCCAGTCGTCGCCCATTTGGCTCTGGCATGCGCGCAGATGGCACTATCTCGCCTCTGGGTTTCCTGGGGAGTGACCCCAAGTGCCACAATTGGGCATAGCCTAGGAGAATATGCAGCCCTCTTTGCGGCGGGTGTCCTCACCGCCAGTGATACAATTTACCTTGTGGGTTCTCGGGCTCAGCTGCTGTCAAAGCACTGTAGCAAAGGTACTCATTCTATGCTTGCTGTGAAGGCATCGTTGGATGCGATCCGCCCTGGCTTAAATGACACTTCGTGTGACATTGCCTGCATCAATCAACCTGGGAGCAACGTGGTCAGTGGGCGAGCGGAGGAAATTTTCCGCCTCGAAGCGACGTATAAGTCATGCGGGTATGAATGTGTTAGGCTAGAAATTCCCTTTGCTTTTCATTCCGCGCAAATCGATCCGATTCTCGAAGAGTTCGAAGAGGTCGCTCGCAGGATTCGATTTAGCGCCCCAACGATCCCGTATCTGTCACCTCTACTTGGACGAGTCGTTCCAGTTGGCGAAGCTCTAGAATCAACTTATTTCGCCAAAGCATCACGCCGTGCTGTTAACTTCGAAGGTGCCCTCAAGGCCGCGAAGGATTCTTCCGTTGCTGACGAGAAGGCTATCTGGCTTGAGATCGGATCCCACCCAGCTTGCTCCGGCATGATCAAGGGAACACTCGGGTCACAGGTCCTGACTGTTCCATCTCTTAGGAAGAATACGGACACATGGAAAGTACTTGCTAGCGGGCTGGAATCGCTATTCATGAGCGGTATTGAAATCCGATGGAACGAGTATCACAGAGATTTCACGGCTTCCCATACCGTCCTCGAGTTGCCACGTTATAGCTGGGATTTGAAGAATTACTGGATTCAGTATCAAAACGACTTCTGCCTCGCGAAAGGAGACGGTTTAGTGCCTCGAGAAACGGTCGTCGGTCGTGTCGAACAGAAGCCAATACCGATTTATGTCTCACCTTCAGTTCAAAGTGTGGTTGAGGAAAGCCACGGAACGGAGAGCTCGACTCTTCTCATTGAGTCAGACATTCATGATTCGCGTTTAGCCCCAATAATCCAGGGCCACAAAGTGAATGGAGCGGCGTTGTGTCCTTCTGTAAGTTTGCACCAAGGCATACCCTGCTGGTGATGAGACATTAACAATAGTAGTCCCTTTATGCCGATATCGCTATGACGATGGTGACATATATGCTAAAGGCAAATAATGTCGAAGCGGAATCTACAGGCCTCGATGTCGCCGAGATGAAGGTTGAAAAACCGCTCATCGCCAGTTCTGACACCCCTCGGCAATTACTTCGAGTATCGGCATCGGCAAACTGGCAAAATGGAGCAGTTTCAATCGCTTTCCATAGTTTCGATGCTCACGGAAAGAAAGTTGGCCATGCAACTTGCCAAGTATATATCACCAAGAAGCAGACCTGGCTGAACGACTGGAAACGCAACTCCTTCCTTATCAGAAGCCGAATCGAGAGTCTGCAAAAGGCCGTTGATAACGGAGAGACGCATAAAATGAAGCGGGGGATCGTCTATAAGCTCTTCGGCGCGCTTGTCGATTATGACTCCGGCTACCAGGGAATGCAAGAAGTTGTG